>JXSR01S007344.1:0-15175 GCA_000969725.1 Ophiothrix spiculata | reverse complement strand
GGGGGGGGGAAATGGGTAAAGAGCTGGTTTGGCAGGCACATACGACTCCAAAATTTTTTAAGTATCTCCTGCCTGGCCAAAAATAATACAAGGGGAACCACCCATTTTAGACACATGTACAGATTTTGTTGGAGTAGTAATATTAATTGCTGAAATTGTCAATTGTCGCAACATTGATGGCGCTATCCACAACATGTCGATCATACTCAAAATTACCATATCAAAAACAAATTGTCATGTGAGTGCAAGAAAATTGTATCTGCAATGGCTGCCTCAGGGGCGTCGGAACTGTGTGAGCCATGTGGGCTTTGGCCGTACCATTTTTCAGCCAGAAAAAATAAAAATTAATTAATTTAAATTAATTTGAGGTGTTGTTTGTAACTTATTTTTGATAACTAATGGGTTACAGGCCGCCCACTTTTATCAGTGGCTGCACCACTTTTATTTTCCTTCTGACGCCCCTGGGCTGCCTTATTTGACACCCAGTCACTAGAATGCGAAAAAATCCCCCAAAATGTCCCTGCCATATGTCAGTAGCTCTTAAAATGGTTCTTCACGTGAAAAAGCTCTTGAAATGGTTCTTCAGGTGATAATGTCACCTGAAGAACCGGTTCTTAATGTCACCTGAAGAACCATTTCAAGAGCCACTGACCTAATACTGGATATTAAAGAGTGTGCAATCCAAATTAAAACAAATGGCAGCTATTGCAGATACGATTTTCTTGTACTCACATGACGAAATGACATTGGCATGTTTTGTAATCTAAGCCAAGTCATAATTCACAATGTATCCCTCCCTGCTAGTGATGTTATATCATTCCCGGGATACCATTACATTCATATTCACCAGACCTAGTGGGCACAGACAAATTTATCAAAGTTAAATCAACATTGATTTTCAACCATAATTCAATTAAAACCTAGTTCAACATGATTTCAATCTTTTTTCCAACTTGCAATGGAAAAGGTTTAATCATCAATGCTTATTCAACGTTGAATCAATGTTGAGGATCAAACGTTGTGGATTTTGAAGCAAATGTTGATTCAACATTGAAGCCCAAATTCTCTGTTTGTAGAAAAGTCTGATTGATATCCAATGCTGAATCAACGATGATTCAACGTTGAGGATACAACGTCAGGTTAATATTCAATGTTGAATCAACATTGATTTAACATTCAACAACTCACTGTATCTCCTTATACAGGAACGTACTGTTGTTGATTCGTGATGAATCCACAGTTGATATTCAAATTAGCACGTTACGTGCGACACAAAGTTTATGAAAGTGCTTTTATGCAGTACACAAAAGTCGGCGCACTGCTCATCGCGCGTCGGGCACTTATAGTACGTGCAAAAGCCCGGTGCTTAGGAAAAATTGATAACGTCAAAGCAGCAAACATTTGCAAACTAGCACTTTGCTTCAGATATGCTAAATATTTTTTTTGAAGATGAGTAGGCCTATCTGTTAAATTGAATACATTTAAAATTTAATTCATATGTTTTCAAGAAGATTTTCGTTGTTGAAAGGTATTTAAACACTCCACAGAGTTGTTCATCGCGAATCAACAACTATCCATGCGATGCATCAGCGTATTTTTATCACGCTCTGGTGGCTTTAGGCATCCTCGCAAGTAACGTTGGGACTGTGTACGCGTGTAAACGTGTACACAAACTGAGCTGCCATAAACTTTTACAAACGGTTTCAAACGGTAAACCATACACATGCTCAATCGACCTTTCTCTTAGATTTTGTGTGAATTTTCACTCAGCATCATCTATCATTTGCATTTTCATATCCATCACCTTTAAAGGTGCAATTCATGATTTTGATGTGACAAATACCTCGCCTTTTTTCTAGCTAAATAATAATAAGAGTACATTATAAATATATACTGAAAATTTCACTTCATTCCGACCATTCGTTTCCAAGTTACAAGCTTTTCAGCATTTTGAAAAATCCCCATCGGATACTGTGTTGTAATTACTGTCGGCGGGGCCCCGACAATAATTAGAAAATGACACATTTTCTCACTTTTCTCAAAAATGCAAGCACATATGAAAGAATGGTTTGGGAATCGTAATATATACCAGTTGATGATTCTTATAAGCTAAAAAACTCACTTTTGATAGAGGTGACCTTGAGGGTGAAAAGTTGATCATGAATTGCCCCTTTAACTGAAATGAGTCATGGATCGATAAAACAAAGTAATATTATTTTTTCATAAATTAATCGACAGTTTTGTTTGGTTTATCAAGCTCAATTCGCAGTGTCAGGTTGCGTATCACGCGCCATAACATGCAAGCTTTTATCATGTTATTATACAATTACCGGTAATAAATGTTTCACTACGAAATAACCTATCATAGCGCCATCTATTGTCACAGTGGAAAAAACATTGTTTTACTCGAGAGAGAGAAAGCATAAAAAGCAATGAAATAACACGTAAATTTCTCATTTTCTGAGCATTGGAGGTTCAAATCAGTAACAGGCGAATGATAAATTGGCTTTTGTGAATACTAAAATATAATATTTTTTTCATAGATTAGAATGAAACCCTACATTTGAAATTGGCTGTGAAAATAGCAATGTTTTAAGCTTAACCAACACACTGTCACTGAGCAGTCTGTGTGAATTTGCCCGGCCTTAGAATTGGTATCAAAAAAACTCAGTTACACGTGTACACGAACAAATAAAACACCGTGTACAAGGATTTGTTAATAACCGTGAACTCCCAACATTTTAATCGCGCGATAAAAAAACACAGACGCATCATTGTCGATTCGTGATGAACTCTGTGGTATGTTAATACCTAATTAAGAAGTTGATTTGTGCCCACTGGGTAACACAAACACATTTGCCACCTGAGTTACACATATCATCTAAATGGAATATTCTTAAAAATATAATAATTTTACCTCACCTTGAATATCCTAAAATGTCGCTTGCTGATTTGGAGAAAGCATGTGTGCTTGGGTGTGTATCGAACATCACAATCAGAATCTCTTCCAAACATATACTCTTTCTGCGTTTCTTCCAAATCTAAGTGGAGGAAATAAAACAATTACAATATTTCAATTTCACTCATTTTGTCAAACCTACAAAATAGTGAAAGTCAAATATATACTAGGCTTGAGCTACAGTAATATCATAAATCAGGCAAATACTCGTTCTTCGTTTTCTTCCAAATCTATGAAGGAAATAAAACAATTACAATATTTCAATTTTACTCATTTTGTCAAAACCTACAAAATAGTGAAAGTCAAATATACAAGGCTTGAGCTACAGTAATATCATAAACCAGGCAAATACTCGTTCTTCGTTTCTTCCAAATCTATGAAGGAAATAAAACAATTACAATATTTCAATTTCACTCATTTTGTAAAACCTACAAAATAGTGAAAGTCAAATATACTAGGCTTGAGCTACAGTAATATCATAAATCAGGCAAATAATTCTTGTATTTTCACCCTGCAGTCAAAATCAATACGATTATTGTCTGTAATCAATGTTTCCGCTCACATCATTCCCTGCCTTAAGGCCGAACCATAGTCGGCCTCCAAACAAAATTTTCCCTACCAAACTTTTGGTCGTGACATCACCAAATATTTGCCATCGAATTTAAAGTATGAACGGGTAACAAACATTTGGTCCAATGTATATGGCAATTCAATAACATATATATGCAATCTAGCGCGAAATTTTATTTGGTCTCAACTCGGTGTTGAAGTTATTTTGTTTGGAGACACTCGTCTTTTTGACGTCACAACCAAATGTTTGGTAGGGAAAATTTTGTTTGGAGGCCGACTATGGTTTGGCCCTTATAATATCAGGTGACTCAAGGCCTGCATATCTTCAAACAAAGTGTTTCCATGTTTTTTTCAACAACTCACTGTATCTCCTTATACAGGAGCGTACTTGTTAATTCCTGATGAATCTACAGTTCATATTGAAATTAGCATCACGCACGTCACTGCGTTTCCGGACGTGCCTTTACGCAGTACCGTACACATTAATCGGCGCAATGCTCATCACCCGTCGGGCACTTCAATTCAATTCATACCTTTCCAGGAAGATTTTTCGTTGTTGAAAGGTATTCAAACACGCCGCAGAGTTGTTATTCGCGAATCAACAACTCTGCATCCAATGCGTCGGCATATTTTTATCACCCTGGCACGATAAAATTATGAGGATGCATGCATGCATCATTGTTTATTTATGATGAGCAACTCTGTGGCGTGTTTGAGTACCTAAATCAATTCCAGTGTTTATATTCTAGTAAAATGTGGCTGGGGGTATACCATATTATTACTGTAGGTTCTGGGTCTGAGCCCTGATACGGCCAACGGTTATGCTCATGTGCAAGACATTTAATCTCAAATGCTTTGTCCACCTAAGAGATACACTCCCGTTCAAAAGTGTTTGCGCACGCTTAAATACGGGCAAAAACGTAATTATTATATCAAACGACTAAGACTCTGAAAAAAATCATGTTTTTATAGGTGCCTAATGTATCCAATATAAATAATCTATGTTTCCTCTGATATTCGATCTTCCATTACCATAAAAATGGCCGATTTCCTGGACCATATACAAAAAACACCACACAGACTATGAAGAACATTTTCAGGTCATAAGTTATCCAACAAATGCGCAGTTATGTATTTAAACTCTGATTTTGAATGTGCAGAAGAAAGTATATAGTATGTTTAGCACGCCATATTGTCAAATGCAGTAAATGCAATTCCTGTTGAGTTATTTAGATCTATATATGTAAAATATAAATCCGAAAAAATATTACGCAAATGAAGAATGGTTCTCGAAATATGGCTGGTTAAAGGTTTTGTGTGCTAACACTTTTGACCTGGAGTGTATGAGTGGAGCTATGAGGAATATTATACAAATACAACATGGACTGAAGGAAAGTATCGCAAAACTGTCCCTCGGTGTTGGATGATTGAGACTTCCACCCGAGGCATAGCTGAGGGAGGAAGTCAACCATGATTGCGTGTCTACAGGGAAATAGCTTGTGAGTGTAACGCCCTGGGGGCAGGTTTCTTCTCACCCCGACCCCCTCCGCCCCTCGTTCCCTGACAATTTTTTCCCGACCCGCTCGACCCGATAAAATAACAGATGAAATGATAAAATCAAAATTGATATCATCTGCAAAGTCCCCCTTTTCGGGGTGAGCCATCACATATAAAGGGTTTGAATTTGGCTATGAAACTATGCATACTTTCTAACGCTCCAAATGATGCAAAAATCTCAAAATGAATGGGGAAAATTTTGGGGATGTTGCTGAACTTGTCCAATGCTCCTTTAAAAGCTTGTAACCTGAAAGGAATGGTCCGAATCAAGTCAAATTTTCAGTATACACTTATGCTGTGAGGGGAGCGTGGCCGAGTGGTTAAGAGCGTTGGACTCGGCGTTATCACATGAACTACATCTCTCGTGGGGTTGAGCCTGGTCCCGGCACGTCTCCTTGTTTCCTAAAACAAGAAACTTTTCTCTACTTGCTTTATGCTTCGGAAGGCACGTAAAGCCGTTGGTCCCATCTGAAGTGTTCCTGACACACTGTCGGATGTAAAAGAACGTAACGGGCTAAGCTACAGCTGTTCGAAATAAGAGTAGGGGAACCTTCCCCGGCACCGTGACCGTATGTCAAAATACGTAATCAACTCTAGGACCAGAGTATCCGCATTTACGTCCAAAAATATGGACCCTGCTGATTATCAACGTAGAAGTAGAAGTATTCTTCTTTTTATTTAGCTCGAAACAAGGTGAGGTTTTCATTACATCAGAATCATGAGTTTTTCCTTTAATGTGAACAATGGAAGGTCTATCTTTTGGAAAATTCAACATCTGCCACACTGCCACATACCCTGGTAGTAAAAATTAACACTTAAAGGTGCAATTCATGATTTTGATGTGACAAAAACCTTGCCTGTTTTCTAGCTAAATAAAAAGAAGAGTACACTATAAATATATTCTGAAAATTTCACTTGATTCCGACCATCCGTTTCCGATCGAGTTACAAGCTTTTCAGCATTTTGAAAATCCCCATAGGCTACTGTGTTGTAATTACTGTCGGGGCCCGACAATAATTAGAAAATGACACATTTTCTCACTTTTCTCACAAATGCAAGCACATATGAAAGAAGTTAGGGGATCGTGGCATACCAGTTGAGGATTCTTATAAGCTAAAAAACTCAATTTTGATAGAGGTGACCTTGAAGGTGAAAAGTGGATCATGAATTGCCCCTTTAAGGATTCCCCACCCCTTTACAAGTAAATACTATTACTAAAATGTTATTACACACATTTACATGTTTAGGAAATTCATTCAAAAATCACCACTGATATTTGTCATAAAATAATGCCAAATAACACCCACCAAGTTTTCTGAAGGTCCTCCCTATCGGGTAAAGCCTCCCCCAGACTTTACTCTCTTCCTCGGATATATCGCCATCCACCACATCTTGCGTCGGTAAAGTCTCCATACTGGCTAATGTTCCCCCAGACGATAGGCTACTGCTAGTGTTCTGTGCTGACTGACTACTGCTGCTAGAGCTTGTACCATTCTGACTCATGCTATGTGGTGTTTTAAAAAAAATACATAAAAAAACATATGATTTTATTGGCTTAATAATGAATAATTTGCTTTTAAATAACTATTTAATATAAATTGTATGTTATAAAACTGGTAATCTATTAATCAAATAAATTTTATTAAAGAAAGGATAATTTTTGAAATTAATTATCTATGCTAGGGAATTTTTCAGACATGTAAATGTTTCTAGAGATTGTTTACATGTACTGCTTATCATAATTAAATACGAGGTGTGTTCTATTTTTAGAACAAGGTCATTAAAATACTGAGCACTAGTGGTGGGCAATATGAAGATCTTTAGGAACCATATCCTAATCCCAGGGGGTAGGGGTACTCAAATTTGGTTTGGGTAGGTTTGGAAAAACCACCATCCGAATACCAATTTTTTTTTTAAAGGGACCCATTCATATACCAAATCTCCCACATTTTCAGTCAAATTTATTCAAAAATGGCATGTTTTTGTCTCAACTTGCCCTATTTTTGCCCACATGTTCTAAAGTTTGTGATGAAATCCTCTAATTTGCGCTATTTGGTGCAAAGTTTGGACAATTTTGGACAATAAGGGTCAAAACATAGTCGGCCTTCAAACAAAATTTTCGCTACCAAACATTTGGTCTTGATGATTTGACTTCAAATAAAATAACACCCAGTTGAGACCAAATAAAATTAATTTTGCGCTCAATTGCACATGTGTTGAAATGCCATAGACATTGCCTCAAATGTTTGTTACTGGATTATACTTTAAATTCGATCACAAATATTTGGTAACATCACCATACCAAAAGTTTGGTAATTTTGTTTGAAAGCCAACTATGATTTGACCCTAACCCTTTTTTGTTCTAAGTAGCCTGCCACCCCTCCCCCCGGTAATTACTTTCAGTTAATAGTTGTAAAATATTTTAGATTTGGGAATTAGGTTCAAAAAGGGTAGAAATGACATGAATATATTGTCAGTCAATATTAAATGGCTAATTTACTAACATATTCATATCGACTCATTTGATCTGTACCAGCTTCCGCATCAATTAATACATTTAACAAAATGAAATGGAGAGCAACATGCTTCATCAATTTGCCCATGCCTATAAGAGCTTTAAAGCACATGGCGGGTTGGATCATGCCAGCACATGTGTGTGCTGTGATGACTGTAAATAAAAGCAAGACATTCTCGGTATAAATTACTCATTCTATAACTTCTGTTATTGTATTGTTATTATATGGAAGTGCATCAAAAATTATTTATCAATTCAGAACTTTAAAGTTCACTAGATTAGAATGAGCTGGCTGATGGTAGTTCAGTGATTTGTTTTGAATTCTAAGATGATCTATAGTAATCTGAGTACAGGATTTTTTTTTATCTATGTTGGTACTGTGGAAGATATATGTTATGTTATGTATGTTATGTTATGTTAATTGTTATGTTACGTTATGTTAATTGTTATGTTATGTTACGTTACGTTATGTTACGTTATGTCTCCACATGCAAAGATCAAACTGTGAGACAACAAAACTTTAAAGGGCTCAAACAACTTATATTATCCCTTAAGTTAATATAGTAAACTTTTTGCAAGCCATATTTAGGTTCAAACGTGACAGAAATAAATACATCAATTGTTTTTGATACTCTTTTTTTCAAATGTTGTTTTGTAATGTAGGGGGTCAGGCTTGCACAGGGAATCGGGGATGGGGCACAAAAATTTTGTGCAAATTTGGTCCACAGAGAAAATACAGAATTTGTTGCACTGCACTGCAAATTTGCTAAAAAAATGTTATAAAATCTTGAAATTCGCACAATTAAAAAACTTTGATTTGCTAATTATTTTTTTTTAATGGCAACTTAAAATGTGACAACTACCCCCCCCCCCCTTAGGCACCACAAAAATATTGTTTGTTTGGCCTTTTCCGGCCGACCCTAATTTTGAAAATCTGGTGCGGTTTTACTGCACAAAAGAATATCGACCCTAATTTTTCAAATTTCTTTTTCAATTTTTACAGGCAAAGCAGTTTTTCTGTTCCTTTGATCTTCTTCATCATTTTAAAACATTGATAAGGTGTTGAAAATCTTATATCGTCATTTGTATAGCTTTATGCCTGAGAAAAATCAAAATCTTGGGGAAAAAAAACCTTTTCTCGACCGATCAAGCCTCAATATTTTGAAACTTTCATTTAGAATTTTCTCAAGCCCTCATTTCAAGGAAATTTTGGCAATTCTTGGTTTCAAAGAGTTCAATTTTGACCAACATATCAAGGGTCAATTCAAATTCAGGTTCACTGTAGTTCTCTAGACCCCTTTTCAGAGTCAATCTTCAATTCACAAGACGCCTCCTTTTGGCCAGAAATCAGGGTCACATGACACCCCTAACAAAACCAAAGTTTTCCCTCCCCTTTCCATTTCTATAAGGCCAAAAAATTGTTTGGATGTTTTCCACTGACAGACACTAAATTTGAAAATCCAAAAAAGGTTGTTTTCTATTTGCTTTACAAAAGAATACGGTACCGACCTTATTTTTTGAAAATTCCTAATAGAGGTTTTTTTTTTCAAATTTTAACATTCTGAAATGTAAAAACAGATTGTTTTCAGCAGTTTGTGTTAAAAATTAGTTGTTCATAATCAGGTCTTATTCAATTATCGTACTGACGCGTGTATAATCCCATACTCCATTTAAGTCCCCCCCCCCCTAAATTTAAGAAAAATTTTCGTGAAATAATTAATGTACACGCGTATGAACTCCCATTGGTATCTTTAGGAGTTGCCAAATTATCATTACCAAAATATTCCAATTATCATTTCACTGATGGCCATAAGTTGCCAAATATCAAAATCTACTTCCAAAAATAGTCGCAAACTTTATCGAAAATTTGTCACTTGCTGGAAAATCACCGATGAATATCCTTTTCTCTCTGTTTTGTTTTAAACATCGCAATCTGTGAATTATTTTTTTGCATCTGTTAATTGTCTTCGTCAACAGATGGCGATGTTTACGGTTATATAACGGTAAAATTAAAACAGAGCATGCGCTATCATACTTGGCAAACATGCGCAATCTTGATTGTAACCTGTCAAAATGGTGACTCAAAATCGACGCAGCGAAAATAATATTACCACATTAAACGTCGATTTATAAATTTATGAAAGTTCCCAGATGAGTCCCTTATTTGAATAAAATCTGAGGTAAAAAAAGGGTGGGACTATACACACGTCAGTACAGTACTTCCATGTTATAATCAATACATTTTGAATCTTGTGTATGTGGGTGTGTGGGTAGGGGTGGGGTTGGAGAGAGTGGGTGTGTCAGGCTTGGTGGGTTTGTGTGTACAACTATACATAAAATTTGCAGTAAAAAAAGTTTTCTTGACTGACGACCCTATCATTTTGAACCATTTGTAGTACAATCAAAGTAACAATAATTTATTGGCCTAATGTACTGATATGATAACCACCCCTCCTCACCACCAGATTTATGCACTTGTTCACAATTTAAAAGTGGTTTGAGCATCGGCTTGGATGCTCAAACCGCATGGCCACGGACCACAGTTCTGTGGCCAAGCGGTTTGAGCATCGCTCAGACTCACAATCCGAGGATCGTGGGTTTGAATCCCAGCAATGGCGCTTGAGCTACAAAATGCCATTGTCACATTATTTCCCGACGACTTTTAATTGACTTGTAAAATTCCAGTAACCTGTCCCTAAAACTTAACCTCAACCATATCACTCAAAATTTCTAAACCTATTGGCAATCATAAACCTAACCCAAACTATATATCTAACAAATATAACTGACCCTAGAACCAAATTCTAATTATTTTTTAAGCACCTCTGTTAGAGACATTCACAAAATTTTCAACTTTATTTGTTTTGTGAAATTTTAATTTGAACTGAAAGGTATTAAAACTACCCTCAAAATGAGGGGTTACTATAACTTCATGATATGATTTACCCGAAATTGGCAAAGGTGTAGTTTAGGACCCTGTTCATAATAAGGAACAAAACAGCTTTTATTGTTTTAAAATCAAAAATTAAATAATTCTTAATCATCAAGGTTTTCAATAAATCCCATATCAAGTTTATTCATCAAGCTTAACTTACCATAAAAGCGATTTAACCTTCATTTTTTGGTCCAAAAGTCCCGACTTCCGCGATTGTCTCCACTCATCATGTTCGTGTATTTGACCACCGCGTAAATCATCGCGTAATTTAACGCAACATTTAACCAACCGGAGATCGCGTTTTAGATCCCGACGCAATAAATAACCAACCATCGAGCGTTTCATTGAAATGTTTGGCAGTGTGCAATCATTAAAAATGGCCGATCACGGCTTTATTTTTGCTTCAAAATCTCGCTCTTTTATAAAAATTCGGCAATCTGTCTGACATTTAAACAACATTTTTGATCAACGAAAACAGAGAGTCATCGATACAGGTGAGTTTTCTGAAATTTACAAGCATTTTCAGTGGTGTTTGGAGACAAAAATCTTGACAAAAATCGGCAATTTTAGTATGTTTTACGATTTGTTTCAACCTTGTTGTTTTACCCCATAATTTCCCTCATTATTCGAAGCCCTGCCCTCCTTCCGAAATATTAACCTTGTTGCCTAGATAACAGTTTAACTATTTAGCTTCTTTGGTTTATTTAGCTTGATGAATTAGTGACTTGTGTTCCTTATTATGAACAGGGTCCTAAACTACACCATTACCCCGAAATTTCTGGCAGTGGTATTGGTACCACTGCCAGAAGCAAGCTCTGCAATCAAACCTATCACATAAATGCACATACCCAATATCCCAAAAAATGATCATATTTATCAAATACGAACTGCAACACTCCACAAACATGACAAAGGATATTTATACTAAATTTATTACCTATTATAAACACTTCCCAAAGTTGTTAGTCACACAAAAATGATGTTTGAAGATATGTTTACAAATGGTAACCGATGTAAACAAACTGTTTGATTTCTCTGATCCAAACAGTGCGATTTACATAAATTTAATTCAAAATGGTTCCTTTCATGAATAATGAAATAAAAGCAATTTCTTGTTTTTGAAGTATAATCAGTATTTTTAATTTTATACACAAATTACCGTTATGTGATAGGCTGTAATATACAGCTTGCCTCAAGCCAAAAACTAAGATTTTTGGCTTGTGTTTCTCGAGCTAGTCTTTGTTAAAGACGCTTCGAAATATTGACTCAAAAGGCGCGATACGAGCGCCGAAGGCGCTTGCCAGCTGCGAGCACTAAGCGCAGCGAAGCGTGAGGCTGAGAGGGCGATATATACATTACAATATACCGAACCCTGTAATACAACGCCTTGGAGAAAGGCTATTCTCGAGCAAGATATGAGTAACAAATGTCAAAGAAGTTGTAGATGAAAAATATACATTGAAATTTAACCAAATAATAGTAAATACCATAAAATGGGCTCCTCTAATTTTATGGGAAATTAGAACAGTTGTCCATGTTTTGACTCATTTGGCGGGGCTTCTTTTAAAGGAACTTGGTCCGATTTTTCATAATTTAATTTTCAATGTGATATGAAAGAAGACCAAGTACTCAAGAAATCCAAGCTTCAAATTCCAGCTGAATTGGTTACATCTTTTCGATTTTTAGGCAATTTTGTATTTCAGAGCCACCTATACGTTACTGTGTAATATTAATTATGGTTATCATAACCTGAGACAAATAATAACTACTTATATTTGTCTCAGATTATAAATACACATTTTCATATCAATCTCCAAAAACGAAACATTTATAACTCAGCCGTAAAATTTCACATGGGTTATGAGAAAAATATGAATAATATTTTGGTACCAAAATTTCAAAAAGTTTGAAAAAAAAGATAGGGCAATTGGACCATGTCCTTTAAATGTGCTATGAATTAGAGAATAAAAGATAAGATTTATTGTTTTGCCTGTCATCTATCGTCTCATATAAATGGATGGGCGTACATTGTTTTGAGTAATGGGTGCCCCGGCAGGGGGTGCCCATTACGAAAAAATAATGTACGCCCATCCATTATGAGACGATAGATGACAGGCAAAACAAGAAATTGCCATCTTTTATTCTCATTCTTAGTCACAAATTTGAGTCATTTTTCAACCAAAAACGATGTAAATTATTGCCAAAAACTATAAACATTATCATTGGAAAAATGTACACCCTTATTAAAACATGAAATATTCCAAACCCAGTAAAGCTGTTCGCGCCGATGTGTGCGTATACCTACATCGCGCCGTGATTTTGAATGCACGGCTCCATTGCGTTTCACGCTGAACGCACTGTCATCTATCGTCTCATAATGGATGGCCAAAATTCCTTATTAGGAAGTAAAATCGCACTCAGTGACTAAGAATAGCATATATACGGTGTTTTGTATCATTTGAAAAAATTTTGAATTCGTTTCAAAACTACATTAACTTTAAGTAAGCTGTAAAATGTCTGGAATGAAGTGCCAGGGGCCTGATTAAACTTTGTCATATCATGGAGGTATAATTACTAGCAATTATACCTCCATTCAATCATGATCATCTCTAATAAAGGCTAAGCTTAAAAATAAGTTCCTAAACAACAGTTAATACAATGACAATCACAATGTAAGGTAATTACTAGTAAAATCATTTAAAATAGTAAAATCAAACTCAGCCTCATTATTTCAGGCTGAACTTGTTACACCAATTCCGTCACTGACTGTTAGAATAATGCAAACTACTTACATTTTAAATCTCCAAAAAGTCTATATGAATTCTTTAATTTAAATTTTTTCCGCTCAACTTGACAGATGACAGCGCATCGATGTTATCACACCTGCCGAATTCACCACCTGTCAACACGCGATAGTCTCATACCCCACATACGCCAGCCACAGTTCACATTTTCTTTGCTGCATACCGAGTAGTAAATTGATCGGCAATGAGATTATTCTATATTTAGATCTAAGAAAATTCCCGGGAAATTTAAAGAAGCTGATTTCTTTGTTGGGTGCCTGAGTATAATTTGATTTGAATCATATAGGGCTAGATGTCATAAGTTACGACACAATTAGGCCTTAAATTCAAAACATTAAAATATTAAAATCAATCAATCAATCAAACAATCAATGATACAAGTACTTGCATAACATGCATACCCTATGAAGGAGTCTATCAGGGGACCCACGGCTTTACGTGACTGTTCGACCACGGAGCAAGTAGAGTAAATTTTCTTGCCCAAGGAAACAAGGAGACGAAAAATGAAAGAGAAAATATAGGGCCTACAAAAATAGAGGCCTACAATTGGTCACTTGACAGAATACCCTTGGTCAGGTATCCCAATCCCAGGAAACACAAAACGTTTTTGCACTAAGTTACGTTCTTGAAAGAACGTTTTCTGACCAAAAGTAGCCTAACTCGAGTTTTTGTGACGTTCAAAACACGTTATAAGTGTTATAACTGGGAAGCCTACACTCAGTGTAAAAAAAATACTGTAGAAAAGCAGCCTGGTAGAAAAGTTTTAAAAAATGATAGTAGGCCTACTTAGGCCTATTTGGCGGCATTTTGAAAACCGTCAAATAGAGTCTAAATAGACATACTGTATTTTTTCGTATTAAAGCAATGCTATAAGATTTTGATCAGAGATGGTTTTGACGGTAATAACAGCCTAAAATAAAGGAATGTGACTATCTAAAAGTTTGACAAAAAGTTTTACCTGTGCTTTCCTACTTTCTAAATGTAAAAAGACTGAACTTGTGCTAAAAAGAGTGTAACACTCAAAACCAGCTGCATGCGTTTGTCAATAAAAGTAAAGTAAAAAGTAAAGTAAAGTAAAGTAAAGTAAAGTAAAGTAAAGTAAAGTAAAGTAAAGTAAAGTAAAGTAAAGTAAAGTAAAGTAACTTCGATCTACCATGAGGTAATGAAAGTATAGACGGAAAATGTGAACATTCAGTTGTTGTAAAAAAATAAAGGGAGCTGCCTGTTTAGATTTTTGCTGTACCACAACTTATACATGTGTTTTATGAACCAAAAATACATGTGAAACATTTCATAAACAGACCGTAAATCATAACAACAATTCATGATTCCAAGATCGCGGCCGGATTTGTTGCCAAAAATAATGAGATCCACAATTATAAAACTATTATAATACACGATCAGCCTCCAATTTTAGACCCATTAAACCTAAACTTTACTTTACTTTTCTTATAATAGGCCCGGCCTACTTCACTATAAATCTGTATAAATTGTATCAGTGTAGTGCGCCGCAAGTAATCTAATAACACAATTAGTGTTGTGCGCCTTGAGGGGGATTTCGTTCGCCAAGTTCCTGTTGATCGCTTTCGTGGTTCTCTGACAGACAAAAGTTGCCTCTAAAATTCATCGAATCTATGAATTCGGTGTGATATTTATTATGGGTATGACATTTGAATATCAATGTCAAATTAGCGATCCGTGACGGCGTTTTATGGTGAGTGTTGTAGATGGGAGAGATCCACATTGATCTGTTGTCACGCGACACTGACAGGCTGCTTTATTTTTTCTCGGAGCAATTTCGCGGCATTTTTTCAATTCCTTACAAATTTCAAGTT
>JXSR01S007343.1:90478-114471 GCA_000969725.1 Ophiothrix spiculata | reverse complement strand
ACCATAACTTTTGAACGGAAGCTCCGATTGTTGTCAAACAAAAAGCAAAAGAAAGGTAATTTTGTCCTTTATCTGAATTTGCAATTTTCATTTTTAGGCCTTTCAAAGGCATATTCCCCCTTAATACTTACGATATTCAAACTTAACCTGCACCAATAGTTCCAAAATTTGATAATAATGGCTTCAAAAGTCAATGCTTATATCTCAAGCTTTCACAAACAAAATGTGTTTCAACTGCGAGAGCAGTGACCTTTTAGTGATATCACAATTGGCCCGCGTCTTTGCGCGGCATTTCACGCATCGTCAAATGCGCCCTTTTACACACAAAGGCCAAGGCATGCATAATGCAAAAAGCTGCAAAAGAACTTCACGTGTTTTTTGTTTATGTTTTGGCAGATTTGGCTTATTTTCTCGGGTAAATGGGCCCATTGTGACGTCAAAAAGGTCAAGCTCTTAAGGTGGTAGGTGTGCTGGATGATTTGAAAAATCAGTGAGGGCAAAATTGAGTAGTGTCAAAATAATCATAAATAAGTGGAATTTTAAGCAAAATAGCTGAAGAAAAACTTTCAAAGCTATCTTGAGGTGTGATCAGGATTTAGTAGAAAGTTGTAACTCTAGAACCGGAAAACCACAAAATCCTAGTTTATTTCTAAGATTATTGACTAGAAATTTCTATCAACAATGGGAAATGATACAATTTAATTTATTTGCTTTGCTCTTTTTCTCAACTTAGGCCTGATGGAAAAATTGCTTGTCTAGCGCTTGGAGAAGATGGTGGGGAGGATGTTGGAGATATTGTCGGAATAACATTCCAGAAAGCATCAGACGCTAGCATAAAACCAGTCCTTCCTTCTGATAGGTTTACAGACGTTATTTGGCAGAACTCCCCTGCAAGACTTATTAATCACAAGGCAGTTTATATCGACATTGATGCTGCTCAATATGCACCTCCAGCACCTGTACCCAGACCTTGGCAAGACTTTGCAGACACAATGAGGCAAACCCAGCAGTTTATCTTAAGCCAGGTAAACACTTAACCCGCATTAGACCTTGGTAAGACTTTGCAGACACATGAGGCAAAACAAGCAGTTTATCTTAAGCCAGGTAAACACTTGACCCGCATTAGACCTTGGTAAGACTTTGCAGACACAATGAGGCAAACCAAGCAGTTTATCTTAAGCCAGGTAAAAAACTTAACCCGCATTAGACCTTGGCAAGACTTTGCAGACAAAATGAGGCAAACCAAGCAGTTTATCTTAATCCAGGTAAACACTTAACCCACATTAGACCTTGGTAAGACTTTGCAGACACAATGATGCAAACCAAGCAGTTTATCTTAAGCCAGGTAAACACTTAACCCGCATTATACCTTGGCAAGACTTTGCAGACACAATGAGGCAAACCCAGCAGTTTATCTTAAGCCAGGTAAACACTTAACCCACATTAGACCTTGGTAATTAAGACTTTGCAGACTTATGCCTCCACCATAGGTGGAGGCATAAAAAGCCACTGTATTCCGCTACACTTTACAGGATCATCACTAAGATATTTTTTTAATTGAATATTTGAATGTAGCTAATTTTGTGTCATCTGCATAATATGAGCGTGCATTAAGTTTACTTTCAGGTAGTATGTGTAGGTCCCTTAAGTTCTCCTGTGTTTTCCCTGACGCTTTTCATCAGGTTGTAACTAACACAAATTTAGAACCGGTTAAATTTGGGAAGAAATTGAATAAAAATACTGTATTTTTTAGATGCAAAAGTGACATTTTACACCTGTTTTGTGAAATAACAGGATAGTTCGGCCTTTTAGAACTGGTCAGAAAGGCTTAAATTTCCCTCGAGAATTGTGTAATTTTTCTGATACATGTAGCTGGATACTGCCGACCAGTCCCGACCAGTGTAGTCACAAGCCTGCTTATCATCACTCCGCTAGTGACGGCAGGGTCTTATGCTCTGTGTTTCCTCTTCCTCTTCTTCTGTCATAAATACACCTTATAAACTCCAGCATGCCTTGACCAATTTTGACCATTATTATGCTTTGTCGGATCCAAGTGTAGAAAAACTTGGATCCTGAGCATAATAATGATAAAATTGGATGATTTTAGCCCGATATTTATTGGTCTTGCTATGAGTTTTAAAATATTGGGCTCGACTGCGTCTCGCCCAATATTTTTACAACTCACAGCTCGACCAATAAATATGGGCTCAATCTATCCAATTTTATAACATTATTTATGTTTCCTCTTGCTGGCTACGAAACTGGTTAACAAGTTGTAATAATTTAAACTTATGAAAACTGTAATTCCTTTCGGCTTTATTTCAGGTGCATCCTCAACAAGACACTTTGCTAAAAACCTTTCAGAAGTTAAATCAACCTAGTCCTTTAGAAATTGGAGACCTTGTCCAGTATGTGGCTGGAATTGGTGAGAATTGGGTGAGTTCTAAATTGTGTAAACCTTTGAAATGTTTGCTTTTATGGTATACATATTAACTGCTTATGAGTGTGATGGTAAAAATATACTATTCCGAATTGAAAGATTGATTATTCCAGTTTACGAGCCGATATGCGAGTGAAATGGACAATCAATCTTTCAATGAGGGATGGTATATTTTTACCATCACACGAATATAAGCAGTTAATATTTGTTTTATATAACTCATTAAATAGATTCTTGTCATTTGATAACACATTTAAACTATTGTACTTATCCATTATCCATGTAGCAGAAAACAATATGTCCCTACTGTACACTGTAGTATAAGAGCCCATATACTATCAAATGGATGAAAGTGATAGTAATGCTCTAGACTATAGCATTCATATAAGAGTTTCCGGGCCCAATTTATGGAATTCATTAAACAAAAACCTAAAACTTTGCAAAAGCACCAAACATTTTTAAAATATGTACAAAACTGAATTACTATCAAAGTACATATGATTTGATTTTTTCTTAGCTTTTGGCATTTCTTGTCTTTATTTGTTTGTTTCCGTTTAGCTTATGTAGTATATTTCATTAAATGATCTTCCGGATATTTATGGGGATGATCCCTACAGGCCTTTTTTGCCTTTTGATCATTCCTACAATATCATGTTTTGTTTGTTTGTTTATGCCAATTTTAATGTATTTTATATGTGTGATAATTGTGATATTGTGAATAAGTTTGAAGTTGAAGTTGAAGTAAAGACTATCAAACGGATGATAGTGACAGTAAAAATGACAAACAGTCACGTGTTACAATCTTACCAATCAAATGAATAGAATCTATGGATGAGTTATATATAACCCCGGGGGGGCCACTTAGCCATACTGTTGTACACATGCGTGAACAAAAAAACACGGAAAAAGGGGGGTATTTTTGTAAAGAGGCACGGTCCGTACGTTTCGTGTTTAGGGGTCAAAAAACACTGATTTTCAACAAAAAGGGGTATATTTTCAAAATCCAACCACCCAAAAATTACCCCTAAACACGTTTGGGGGTAATGTTTTAGACTTAGGTACAGGGTTTAAACTTGTTTAAGGGGTGTTTATTTAGAAAAACTTGTTAAGGGGGTAAAATGAAAGGAATAACCGTGTGAAATCCTTATTTAGGGGTCATTTTTTAGGCTACTCGAAAAACGTGTTTAGGGGGTATTTTGAAAACCTATGTTCACGCATGTGTACACCATTATAGCTAAGTGGCCCCCCCCGGGTATATAACATCAGATAGTAAACTCTCAGTCCTGTGGGGGATTTTTGTGGACTTAACAACATGTCTGACTACAAGTAACCCTGGGTGTCTTAGAGTGTCTTTATTATAAACAGAACATTACAGGGGGCACTTGTATTTAAAGGTGGATAAGATACATGGACTTACCAAATAGACCCTAATAATTAATTATCATTTATCACTTTTATATAGAGCGCAACTAGAAACCTCAAAGCGGTGTACAAATTACACAAAATAGTATAAACAAGCTAAATATGATACATACAAGCTAAAATTGAAACTACATACGTTACAAGCTAAAAAAGTATTTCCATCGACTAAAAAAGGTATTTTTATGAGTTCTATTCCCCATTTTACATGGCTGTTTGCAACGGCAATACATGTTCTGTTTCCCTTGCATTCATCTGCTGTTTACAAAATGGCTGTACTGTTCTTCTTTTCTGGCAACAGAGCATAACTCAAAGACAATTAGTCAGATTTTCATGAAACCTGATCTTTGACTTCGGGCAGCTCATGTAGGGGTCACATGGGGTCATAAAGGTCATTTTTACTACACTACTCCTCCTACAGATTAGCAAGTATGATCATGTGACTCATGTACAGGGATCGAATTCAGTCAGTTTTTTTGCAAAATACAATACAATATTGAAATCCGGAACCTTAATTTGATATTGGGTTTTCTTTAAGTTTTCAGTTAAGTTGTGTAACATTTAAAACCACTTTATTTTCAAAACTACGGGCTTCATGGTCATACCAGGTTTTGTTTTTGCCCTTTTTTCAGTAAACTACTATTTGAAAGAATTTTGAGTAGGATTTTGTTAAGTTTGAAATTGAATGTTTGTTGTTGCATAAAATGAGGACGTTCATAAACTTCTTGAAGAGAATAAATGAACCTGTCTGTGTCAGTCTCACATTGCCTATGCACGGGCAAGATGGCAAATCCTTGATGATTCAATGAAGGCGCTTAAATGACAGAGTTAGTAAACAAAATCTTATATAAAATTGTCAGAAATAATTATCTAAAATTGACCTACAATGAGAACATGACACACTGGCGTGCCCAAAGGGGGGCGGAGGGGCACGTGCCCCCCCCCCACCCCCCGTCGGGGGAAAAGGCTCATTCGTGGATCTTGACACAAAAAAGATAGAAAAGAAAGGGGAGTAGAGAAAAAAATCAAAAGAAAAGGGAAGAAAAATGGTTTTAAATGTTTTGAAAATCATTGAAAAACTTGCCGTGCGCTAGTGAGACCTTGAATTTCCCTTAGTTTTTGATAATTTAAATGTGAAAAAGGAAAAAATTTTGCGCGCTTCGCACGAACTTTCATATATTATCAATATTTAGTTGAAATTTGCCAAGTTTTGCACAAATTTCAAGATATTTAAACAATTTTTAGCTGAATTGACAAAAAAATTTGCACGCGTTACGCGCATTTTCAAAGTTACATAATTTTTCATCCGGCCAGTCGTCCCTTCTAAATTTTTAACCTTCTGCCACCACTGGTCATTCGGGGAAACTGATGGTTGTACCCCCACTCAAAAAATCCTGGGCACGCCACTGAGTACAACAGCAACGTTGATTTAAGAGGGGGGCGGAGGAGGAAAGACGATCGGAGAAGTTATGTGTAACAAAACATGGGCTGTTTGGGACACATACTTTATATTTTGATCCTGTGTCTGAATAATGGACCAACCAACTGTCCCAAGGTGTTTTACACAAGATTGTAGCATTCAGGGTTAGTTTTACTGCTTAAGGTGTTTGGTACATGAGAGATCCGCCCGAAGAATTTTAGTAAAAATCGACATGAATGATATTTTATCGATGTAGAATCGATTTTTAAAATAAAAATTGGGGGTCACAGGGCTCGTTTTTGCATGAGAGTCGGTTTAAAAACAGCATTTTTGGAGGTTTTTGGGGATGAATTAGTACAGGGGTCTGGGAAATGTGGCAAAAGTGAAATTATTTAGCATTGATTCAAAAAATCTGCAGAGCGTTTTTGTTAATTTTTTCACAAAAGTTGCTCACAAGTATGTTCTTTCAAATAAGAAAATAAAAATTGGGGGTCACCGACTTGGTTTTCAAGAAAAATATTAATATATGGCAATTTTTAGCTTCAAACACTATACTCAATGTATATGCGCATGCGTATTGCGGCACTTACCTACTCGGAAACTAGCGCGTACTGGTACGCGTGGATGGCGCGTGGACCAAACACCTTTATACTTCACTCTGCTTATCATTTTCTTTCCTTATTTTCTTTTTTGTAGACTCGTAATGATTTTGTGGGGGAGTTTGCCAAGGAAGCAATACTGAAAGGCTGCTATGGAAGTCCAGCATCTGAACTCAAAAACCTGTTTAAATTTTACCTTTATCAGGATGCATTCACACTTTGTGGTTCTATCAATATGGTAATTGCACGGCAAAGTTCAAGTGGAAACAGTGGAATTCCAGAGGGAGTAGTGCATTGTTTGAACTATGGATACCATAAGAAAGGGGATGAGGTTGATGAGGATTATGAGAGTGAAGACGATGAGAGTGAAGTCGATGATGAGAGTGAATATAAAGTGAGCGAAGTCGATGATGAAAGTCGGGGTAGGGCTAGGAAAAGGATCATTCTATCAAAGCAGAAAGGTCAAAGATCATGCTCACGCTCGCGCTCAAGGTCACCAGTAAGTGATGATGATGAAATAGATATTAGAGATAACATAGTTGATATCACCAATCCACACCGCCCCCATCGCAGACGTTCTATGCGGTACTTATTCGCAAACCATGATGACTTCTATTTGAGAAGTGATGAATATTTCAAATATTTTGAGCCGCATACACCTGACATGATTTGTTATAATAATAATGATCAAAATGAAAAAGTAGGGAGAGCCATATTTGAGATAGCATCGTGGAACAAAGATGGCGACCGAGACAAAATTTCATTAAATGAGCAGGCAAGACTGTCAACAGAGCAGTGTGTTCAGTCAACATTAGCGTGTTTGGCTCATAACCAAGATTTCATCCTTGGTGTTGTACTTGTTACGGATGGGATGAGAGTGATACAAGTGACAAGAGGGCAAAGTTCTTACCAGGTTGATGAAACTCCTTTGGTTTGTTGGGATGAAGAGGACAGGCTCTTTAGACTGCTAGAAATGATCAGGAAAGCTATACTACTCAACTAGAGCGGTTGAGGAAACCCCTTTAGTTTGTTGGGATGAAGAGGACAGGCTCTATAGACTGCTAGAAATGACCAGGAAAGCAATACTACTCAACTAGAGCGGTTGAGGAAACCCCTTTGGTTTGTTGGGATGAAGAGGACAGGCTCTTTAGACTGCTAGAAATGATCAGGAAAGCAATACTACTCAACTAGAGCGGTTAAGAAAAACCCCTTTGGTTTGTTGGGATGAAGAGGATAGGCTCTTTAGACTGCTAGAAATTATCAGGAAAGCAATACTACTAGAGCTAAGTTCCGTAGTTTATAATTATTTATCAGTACTGGCCGCTTTCTACAAGCTCCTGAAAAAGGGGGAAGGGGGGGGGGTGTTCACAATCAACTTCCTGATCACTTGATTTTAAGTTGTCCTTGTTATGAATAGATGTTAAAAGATGGAATGCATTACAATTACTTTCTGTCATTGGCTGTGACGTTCACATATATTGTGAATGTGCATGCCCTGAAAGGGGTGTGGGAAGAAAACTTTGAATTTGAAGTCAATGTACACTCCCGGTCAAAAGTCTTTGCGCACCTGTTACATCAGATATAATAGCCTTGTTTATATCAAATTCTCCAATAATTTCGTTAAAATCCTGTTCATGTACATGCTATATTTACCTAACATTGATAAATCAAACCCTCTTGCGATTTTTGACCTTCCGTAACCACTGAAATTTACAATTTTCTAAACCGTCTCAAAACCCCACGTAAATTTCCCATAGAGCTGAACCTACTTAATTATTCATAAGCAATTTTCCCCATGTAAAGCTATAGGAGATTTTTGCGTCTTTTAGACGTGGAATTTTACACAAATGCGCAGTAATTTATTTATAATTTTGTTTATGCGCGAACGAAAGGAATAGGTTGTGTAAATATTGAAACGTTTATAAAGCATGAACAAGATTATATTTAAAGCTATATTTAGCTGTTTTTTCTGTTTGTTTCGGAATGAAAATTTTGATTTAAAGAAGATGCATAGATAAATTACCGGGAACCATTGAATTAAAGACGCTCTATGAACATTTTGAAAGTGTGATGGACATGCAGGCAATGATTCGTTGTGTGATATAAATGTCAATACCATAATAACAAAGCCTGCACACACTTATTTGATGATTATTTTGAAATGTTAAAACTGCTTGGACATTCACACTTGCTTGGTCATTGGTCATACATGGCTCAGTAACCAGCAATACATTCGATTGATATGAAGTACATGGCTTTGATACCAATAGTCACGGTGGTGGTCATACCTACTGCTGTCTTGCATGAACAGTAAGAGGACCTTTAATACGACTTGAAGTCTTTTGGCTAATACTCAATGATTCGTTAACTATATGTTTACCAAATCAAACCTTGAAATAACAAAGCGATTAAAACAAATTGAGTACTTTAATTATCACGGTATTGGCATAAATTAACATTTTTATATTTCTGGAACCAATTCCTTTCATTTGCACATGAACAAAAGTCTAAATAAATTACTGCGCATTTGTGTAAATTTCTACGTCTAAAAGACGTGAAAATCTCCTATAGCTTTACATGGGGAAAAATTGCTTATGAATAATTAAGTAGGCTCAGCTCTATGGGAAATTTACGTGGGGGTTTGAGACGGTTTAGAACAATAATAAATTTCAGTGGTTACGGGAGGTCAAAAATCGCAAGAGGGTTTAATTTATCAATGTTAGATAAATATAGCATGTACACGAACAGGATTTTAACGAAAATATTGGATAATTTGATATAAACAAGGCTATTATGTCTGATGTAACAGGTGCGCAAAGACTTTTGACCGGGAGTGTATATTTCCCACTAGTACTGTAGGGCATACAATGTTTTTTAATTGTCATTAGTCTCAGTCTTCGATGGTCTGTAGACAAACTTGGCTCAAAAACTGTGTTAACTATGATAGAATATCGGAGTAACTGTATTGCATATTTACTCATAATTTGAAGGTGAGCGTGACTAAATCTGAGACTTGTCATGTCAATATGGAAAGACAAAGCGGTCCATTTTATGTCTTCAAAACAAAACGTGTGATTTATCGGATTCAGAATTGACAACTAAGTGTTTTTGCCTTCGAGAAACCACAATTCAAGCTAAAATATTTTTAAAAGTGAATAGACGTATGAGGTATTTCCTACCGGTACAAAACCACTGTAATGTTATCCAATGCCCTTGTTGTTCCCCACTTTGATTATGGGTGCATGGTATGATCAAATTTTAGTGTGGAACATCAGCATAGACTTCAGGTTCTCCATAATAACCTAGCTATAGAATAATTTTGTTAGCAGATATAAGGACACCAACTTATGATTTAATGAATACATTGAAATGGGATAAACTAAATAAAAGATGAGTTTTAAAATATTGGGCTCGACTCTGTCTCGCCCAATATTTTTACATGTCGTTGGAGAAGTAATTGGTCAAAGTGTGTTGATTGGCTTTGATTTTTGTTTTAATGTGCAAGTGAAATGGGCTGATGGATTTACAATGGTCCACCGCAGAGGTGGTTTTCAGGATATCCCACAATGCATCATTCTGATACACTGATATATAATAGGCAATAATGGTTTTCTGGACAAGGGGCTATTAGGAATTTGAGAATTCCATTGAATAGTACTCATTCATATCTTTCTAGGGATGTGTTTCTTTTCACAATAGCCCAGTGTTTACCCACATTGCTGACACCTCAAAAACCTCAGAAACCTGTACATAAGTATATAATAGGAGTTGAATTGGATTTGCAGGCATATTGACAATGTTGCATTGCATCGTGGGATATTGTGAAAACCTACTTCCTTGGGTAGAAGCAAACATGTGGGCCCTATGTGAGTGGAATTAAACTTCATCGAAGGGTCATTATGGGCCAATGACTTCCTGCGTTTAAATCCAAATACTTTATTTTTGGGATTTTCATGGGACTTGGGCACATTGATCCTTTGGTAACCCTAAGTGAGTGGGTCAAAGCCTGTGGTATGACAATACATTTAGAGTTAAGTTTCTTGTTCGCAGCGTGTGTAAAGACTGCATATCGAGTGGTGTTGCAATGATGAAATAGTCCCGGAAATAATTGTACTCTGAAAGCACCATCAGAACCCCGAATTAGAATCCCTGTAAAACGTGGAACATACCGCTGACACTGAATGAGAATAATAACACAAACTTTGACATATTTCAACACAAGATTTAATATGTGCATTAGATAAATTTCAAAATTCGATCTGAAGATGATTTTCTTTTTGTTTTAACATCAGTCAACTAAATTAACTACCAAATATTGTTAAAAATTACTTAAAATCTTAAAATTAATATATATCTGAGTAATGGTAGAGGTAAAAAAAAAATAATTGAGAATCAAGTGACAAGCTGTTCATCTTCGGTATACGGAATGATCAAGGGGAAGGCTTACATTAACCTAGTTCAAAAGATTTGTAAATGTGTAACAATGAATTTTGTAAGCTTTTGTAGTAGTTTGTTAACCCATTACTTATTCTATTCACTGAACTGAACAATTGTAGACAATCCCCACTTGAGAGTTTGCTGTAAGATTTATTTCATAGGTCTTTTGTCAGTTACAATTTTGTTAACTCCTCTTTCTATTGATACCAAAATCATGAAAATCGGTCAAGGCGTTACGTAATTATGGCGTCATATTCCGTTATGGTCTATGGAAGGCGGACTGCCATAATTTCAGGCGGACTACAATTACTTAGGCATATGACCTGTTCATAACTTATGATCTGTAAGTAGTTTTCCTTGCATCGAATTTCTATATATAGTTATATACTGGTATTAAACTGGGTAAAAATACGTCCTCTCTGAGTAAATGGAATCATTGATGACACGCCCAAAGAAGTTTTGAATGTACTTACAGAAATAAAGAAAAAATAGTTATGTTTTAGATTAAACGATATATATATATATATTATCTAGCATTATCTGTTAATTCCAATATGTTCTATTTGTTAATCGCAGTGATAGTATCTGCTGTTCCGGTAATCCTTTACTGAATATTTTGCATTTGATGTATTTCACCCGGTTGTGTTTGCAAGTTTCCTGTCTGGTCGTCAGTGGAAAAAGATGTTGATGGTAAAAATTGACTCGCATTGCTCATGTCGTACTTATCTACCTTTCCTGAAGTTGAAGAGTGACCAGCATTTTTCTTTTTGGCTTTTGATTTCTTCTTGCGACCATCACCATGATTTATGCAAAATTGTATAAACAACAGTACACCTTGAAATGAATTAGTGACACAGAACAGAAGTTGGAACAATTGCCTGGCTCCTTCTATCGCAAAAAATCCAAAACCCCAGGTCAGACCGAGTAATATGGATATTGGGAATGCAATCTTCAATCGACTGATAATTTTCTTCTTAGTAGATTTGTCGACAGCATTCCCACCAATATTTGACTTCATGAGATTTGCAAAGATCAGAAAGAATGTTATGAAATTGTTACAGATAACTAACACGACTGGCAACAAAACACCGCCATACAATCCGTATCCTGGAGCTAGAAAGCAACTGAAATGAAAAAAAAAAAGTTTAAACAATTCAACACAATATATACAGGGTGTCTAAAAATTGACTGCACATTTTTAAATGCTTATAACTTTAAAACCAGGATTCGTATGGCAAATATACACATATGTATTGATACGAGGAGATTTGTAGAATTACTTTGGTATACCAAACATGATCCAACATTTTTTAAATCAATTTGAACGTAAAATACGTCAAACGTAAAGAGCGCGCTTTCATACTGAGAAGAAAAATACATATATGACTCACACGAGGGGAGGGATGATCAATGTTTGAAGACAGGAGAATCATTTATGAATATTTTAATGACCTATTCAGCGAAACAGCTTTTACAGTGTTAATAAGAAGATATTTGGGTGTGGTTTTGTCTTAATAATTACATAATGCTCAATATAAATATTACCGAAGCGTAACTCTAGCATTATGCTTATCTTTAAATGGTGAACAACAGCATTACCCCTTAACAAACATTCAAAGTTACAAAAACAGGGACATTTTTAGGCCTTGTCAAGATTAGGCTGCCGCTGCCTGGTGTTTAAAAATATGTCCTAGATGGCCTCCTTGCAGATTTTAACATTTTTTTTACTCTAACGACAAAGTTCTGGATGTTTGTGCAAGTGTTCTTCTTGATCTTGTTTTCACTGGCAATCTTCTGTTACAGATCAGGATAAGTCTAGGGTGTTGGGATGTAGTAACTGTCCTTCAGATAACCCCAAAAAGTAACCAGGTGGGCTTAAATTATGAGAGCGAAAGGGCCAGGATTTCTTTGTCTTAAACGATATGATTCTTCATGAAAAAGGTGATTGATAAAGCCATTCTAAACCGGTTAGCTGTATGAGGCGTCATGTCATCATTGTGAAGTGGCAGAAGAGTGTCAACACTGTATGGTAAATTGGCTCAACCACTTTGTGATTTTCAGACCTTCTTGCTATCTTATAAGGTTACTGATTGTAGAATGTTTGGACAGTTTGGTACCAAAACAATTCTACAAGTTTCCTCTATCAATTATGTCTGTGTTGTAATACGAATCTTGGTTTTAAATTTAAAAATGTGCAGTTAATTTTTGGACACCCTGTACATACAGTGTGGAAAATTCATCAGGATATATCTTATGTATTCACAATCTTCCCATATGCACGGTTTAAAAAAGGAAAAGAAAAAGAAAAGGGACAAACAATAAAGACACATACTATTTATCAGCAAGGTAATAATCCTGTTTCACTCCAAAATATAAAACCAAACCAACTGGTACAAGCGGCAAACCTGCAGAAGATAGGTAATTTCCATTCATTGGTTAAATACTTTTTGTATGGTAAAACGAAACGGGCTGATATTGAACCAAATGGGAACTTTGAAATTGGTATCAGAAGATCCGTTGTGACAATATAAATAATATACCATCAAAAGAAATTTTACAATTAATATTCAGAAAAAAACGTTTAGGTTTTTTTACACCGTTTGACTTTACTTCATTTCATAGAATAACATACGCCTTTTAGTATAGCCATGTTAGTTCAGCAAGCCAAATTCTTGCGATTTTTGTTTGTTTGTTTTTGGTAAATAATTTGATTTTGTTTTTGTTTTCTACCTGATATAAATTTATAACCGTTATATGAAAATTACTTTTGATACCTTCAAAGTGACATTGTGTGCCAAAACCTTCCTCAAGTAATCGTGGAACCTGCATGTCCGTCGAAAAACATGGTACTTGACACACATGATCCTCTTAGACAAAACTCCCAGGGGGGTAACTAATGTTGGTTTCCGGGTAACCACCCGAGTTCCGCAGGTTCTGAAGGTGACCCTATGTGAGACCAAAAATTGGCCAAAATGGGTGAAATGAAACCCTATCTGAGACCATAAATCTACCATATCTGTTCGAATGGATACCTTATCCGGGACCATACCTGTTAAAATCAATACCCTATCTGAGACCGTACGCAAATGTGATGAAATAATTATTACAAGAAATCATAGGTGAAATGTAACTGTACACTATTTGAACACTCTTAAGAAGTGTTTCCAGGTACTTGAAGCAATACAAAGGCATCATTGTCATCAATTCAACCATCTTTCATAGTTGGATACCCTATCAGAGACTTAAAAAGCCAAATTTGATACCCTATGTGAGACTTGTAGAGTACAAGGTCGATTTTGATACCCTATATTGCAAGTCTCGAGACCTTTCCAGGTCTCACCTTTTTGGTAACGCGGGTGGTTACCCGGTCAGAATACACAGTTACCCCCCTGGGACAAAACTTCAACTTAATTTATCATGAAATGGTTAATTGCGTGTTCAGACCTTTACAGCACATTTTCAATTTCAAGGCTTTTATTTCTTCTATCCGTTTTCTATTCTTTGAGAGCAATTTATACTCTGTAATCATGGTAATATGTCCCGAGTCTCCACTACCTGGTCCAGCAGAATACTACTAATATCTGCCTGACACGAGTATGACGAGCGAGTTCGTGTGGTCAAATACTGACACAGCTCAGTACTCTGAATCTGTAAGTCGTAAGTTTGAATCTACTACGGCCAACAGCATATTGGGCCAAATAATTAATTTCGATGGCTTTACATTGGGGTGCTATTGGGAAAATTACAATCTAAATTGACCTTGGCTGCAGTTAAAATGTAATTTGCGGCAAAATGGTTGAGACTAGTTCCTATTCAGTATAATGATGGTGGCCAGCGCCTTCAGCCGGATACCAGCACATAATAAACATGATAAATGTTCACTATTAAATCTAGTGTACCTACCCCATGCCAAACAAGCTGCTTTCAGCATAAAGTGAGATCCAGCTCTGTCAAAAACACGAACCAAAGCTATGTACATATGACGAGCTTCTACAGCCATCCAAAAAATGGAAGCTAACATGAAGTAATGTAACAAGGCAGCCATCACCATACACACTGTTGTCGACTCAACCCACGACATGATATCAATCCCGACTAAGAAGATCACGTACAGACCTAGCATTGATGTATGGAAGTGAATGAGGATTCTTTGTGCTAGAGTCCGACGAAGTTGTCTGAGAATTTGAACCAAACATTATGACATTAAAATTTGCTGCCTATAGCCATTTAATAAGATGGACTTATAAGAAAATATAATGTCTAGTTGGGATGGGATGGGGATGGGGTTCTGACTAACCAGTGGCGTGCCCAGGATTTTTTGAGTGGGGGGGCACAACCATCAGTTTCCCCCGAATGACCGGAGGCAAAAATATGTAACTTTGAAAATGCGCGCGTAGCGCGCGAACATTTTTGTCAATTCAGCTAAAAATTGGCACATTTCGACTGAATATTGATAATACATGAAAGTTCGCGCGAAGCGCGCAAAATTTTTTGCATTTTTACATTTAAATGATCAAAAACTAAGGGAAATTCAAGTTTTTCAATGATTTTCAAAACATTTAAAACTATTTTTTTTCTCTTTTCTTTCGATTTTTTTCTCTACTCCCCTTTCTTTTCTATCTTTTTTGTGCCAAGGTGCCCGAATGGGCCTTTCAAGTTTTTAAATGATTTTCAAAACATTTAAAACTATTTTTCTTCTCTTTTCTTTTGATTTTTTTCTCTACTCCCCTTTCTTTTCTATCTTTTTTGTGCCAAGATGCCCGAATGGGCCTTTTCCCCCGACTGACTCACCAAACTGGGGGGGCACGTGCCCCCCCGGCCCCCCCTTTGGGCACGCCACTGTGACTAACAAATGATATACGGGGGTGCTCAAAGGTTTTGGGTGCCTTTTCGTAATTTTTGGTATATTGATGGGTGGGTTTTTGTCTCACAGACCCAATGCGCCAAAATTTGCAAAATGTGGTGTATTTTTGAAAATTTTGCCAAAAAGCAACCGATTTTCCCTATTCCCAATAGGCCTATAGGGTGCTTTTGCTAGAAAAATGGTATAGATATGGGTCGAAAATAATGCTTTTCGAGATACAGAGATGGTTATAATTCTGAAGTCTACTTTGAGCATCCCCGTTCAAATATTTTCTAAGACCCCCTCCCCCGGGGTTGTGTGTTATTTTAAAGTCGACCAACATACTCTCAGTAGATGTCTAAAATATCTTCTATACACAGGGTGAAACAAAGAGTATCTTTACATTTTTTCAAGTTGATTGCAATGACATCTCAAAACTATACATTACTAGTATATTAAAGTCAAAAACAAAATAAATGGCTTGTGCTTACAGGGAAACTATTAATTATAAGTCATACCTTGATGAGCAGAATGCGAGCAGCGTCAAACACAATGATGCTATAGAGAGTCCACAACCAATTTTACTGATGAGATCCAATACAAACCCAAAGGTTGGTTCATGAGGCTGTCCTGAATAGTCCTGAAGAGAAGTACACAGAATTGGGATCAATTAAAGAACACTCTTAATTGTCATGTCTGTGTTTATCATCCCCATAGCATGTGTAATATGGCACGGCACATTGGATGCAATAGACTCACCAGCGTCCCAAGAAGAAGCATTTGCACAGGGGACCAACGGCTTCACGTGACTTCCGAACCACGGAGCAATTAGAGTAAAGTTTCTTGCCCAAGGTAACCAGGAGACATGGTCCAACATGCAGTGCCGCCACTGAGGCTCAAACCTTAACCCACAACCTCTGTATTACGAGTCCCGTGCCCTGATGACCGCTCCGCCACGCTCCCCTCATTGATCCGATTCAATCTCTGGCAAGACCGGCCATGCGGATTTTTTTCGACATAATCTGTTCGTTATCAGAATGGAGCTGAATGGCACACTATTCCAGTGGCAATGCAGGTGTTGGTGAACTACTGATGCTGTCAATACTTACCTTTTATCAAAGTGCAGCCAGCTAATAGTTGTTCGTAAATTTGTCGAATCCATATACGGTATGTCTTGGTAGGTTTTCTCCTGGTATTTCGGTTTCCCCATTACCCGCCTCATACATCTAAATATTGGATTTCTCATTACTTCCATCATGTCCATGTCGTTTCCCCGTTGTGCGACTTTGGAATGCTCAGTGTATATGATGCAAACAGCGTCTTGAGACCTTCGGGTGGTCAGCGCGTAGCATAAAATAAATACCCTCAATGATTATGTTTTTCCTCCAAATTGAGATGAGGCACCGATCAACATGATCAATATACCGTATTAACAAGACACAGGAAAGTTCAGAATAAGTTGTCAACATCCCCGAGAGACAGAACTTCCGCAGTTTTTGAAAGCTTATTTCAAATAATTGATTTAAATACTGAGCATAATATGACACATGGCTTGCAGATGTCGTTTGTATCAATATGATCCAGTAGAACGCATTGGAAAGATACATTGTTTCATTACGATTTCATCTTTACGCCTTAGCGTTTACAGTTAAAGTTTTTTCAATTCAAATAAGACAGGGTTCCCAATTTATGACAAATGCTTTTGAGTCATACAAAAGGGCTTGACGCAATTACCTTACATCATGATGCAGAAAATTGCGTCAGGGCCTCTATCATTATAATGACTACTTCAAAGGCAAGTTATGCGCTTCTCCTAACATTTAAGCGCCATGACTCAAAATACATTTCGTAATGGTTCTTGCGTCAAACCTTTCCGAATATCGGAAGGCATTCCGTCATGAGTTGGGAACAATGCCTAACAATCTATTATTTTGTTGTATATAGTTAAGATCAATATTTACCACAATTACAGCGAAATTTGTCAAGTGCATACAGTGACAAATAACGCCCTCAGAGTCGGCTCCAATTAGGACACACCCATCCTCAGCCCAATCACCGGTTCCATTGCGTAAACTGAAGTCCCAATATACACATTTAGAGTTGTTCACCGTGATGTTTTGATTCTGTATACATAAACAAAATAAAGTTTTGATCTTTCTCATCCATATATCTTTGACGATGGACACTAAAGTACCAATACACACATTTAGAGTTGTTCACCGTAATGTTTTGATTCTACAAAAACAAAATAACGTTCAGATCTTTCTCATCCATATCTTTGACACTATATGGTACATGTTTGTGCCGGTTTGTTACGAAGCATTACCGCCATTAAGTTGATGCCTTATGTGATTACATATGTCACAACAAACATATTATAAATGAGTGGTGCTCTGGCAAAATGAGAGGAAAGTCGCGATTTTCAAAATTGAGTTTATGACATATTTTAATTCTATATAATCTCAGCTTTCGAATGATATATAATATGTCATACTTTCTTTCTACAATCTTCACTTAGAGATCGAAATTCAAGGCAGTCCACTCAAAATCGGGCAGTAAAACATTGTCGCAAATCGACTTTAAAGTTACTGACTTCTATAGTGTATGATAGCAAAACGAGAGGTATAGATTAACACTTATGTATTAATGCATTTTATGTCAAAAAACGAAATTTGACATTTTCATCCCATTTGTACTTTGCAAGCCATTTATTCAAAATCTTCAATCGCGAAATTCCGCTCATTATGCCAGAGCACCACTCAAATAATCTTTCATAGAGGCGATATATCATTACCTGCTTTCTTCTTAAAACTCATGTTAAAATTCATGTTATGTTAATGTCTTTAATATTTTATTCCAAACCAAAAATGGTAATCAATTGTATTCATCCCATAGGCTGTTCTTAAAATTGTCTTGGTCAAATTACCGATCATGAAATAATAAAAACAAAATACAAACCTCTACAGAAGGAACAATCTGGACAACAACAGGTGAATTCAATTCTTGAATATCTTTTTCGAGAACTGTAGCAGAGACAATTGGGCTTAGAACGACAATATTTTCTGATGTGTTCTCCGATTGGAATAGTATGTCATTATTGTAAGCAAGAAAACTCACTTGGACATCAGTAGTAACTGGACGTAAATATGAACATGAAAGATTGTATTGATTTAACATTATCGTAAGTTGTAAGCAACGATAAGCCGAAAGCTAGTCTGTAATTGTGTCTATAAAACCAATTAAGTTTAACTATAACATTGAGATAGCATTATTTCTGTTGCGTATAATGTACACAATAGAACTTGGAGAATACATACATTCGCAATTAAGGGTACGAGGAATCCACATGCCTTTGCGGGGACTCGAACCGTGGATTATGGCGGTGGTTAGTCATGCATTACGAAGCGAGAGATAGCTGAGCTATCAAGGCAGCGTTGAGATGATGAACTAAAATCTAAAAAAAAAACATTAGAATGTCGTATTTTTCTTTTGTTTACATAAAAATTACAATTTTTGCCTCATTGAAATGCTCAATTTGTAAGTAAATTATGCGAATGCGTATATCAGACAAAATGTAGATAATGTAGATACTAAAATCAGGCTATTCACAGCTCAAACAGGGCAAACTCAGAGTCATAATTCACGCCCGGTTTTTCGGGCAAAACAACGCGGGTTTGTTACATTATCATTCAAAATCAACACAACACATTTATAAAATATGATTTGTAATTCAATAAAAAGTATCAAGCCTACAATCTGTCAAAATTTGAAAACAGGCGAATCGTTCGAACATCATAAAATCATGAGGTTTCGGCGAAAAAGGTGTAAATTTTTTGAAGTAGTTTATTGACGTAATTTTGACCTTGATAATGAAATAACTACTAAAGTCTCATGTATAAACTAGAGACTCTATTACATATGTACGCCAAAAATTGTATTATTCTGATATGTGTAAGTAGGTAAAAAGTTGCAGTAAAGATGCCGTTGGCAAAAATGGCACCCATTTAGGGACTGTAGCCTTAATGATCAATCTCCTCGGAAATTTTAAAGTCCAAAATCACGGATTTCCACCTGGATTCGAACCCGGGACCCCTCGCTTCCCAATCCGATTATCGTTATGTCAAGCCACTGAGCAGGCGCTGCCATGGCGATTTCGTGGTCATAGCTAACTCGGGTCTATTACGTATTTGGACTTGGGCGAATTTCTTAACTTTGTGGAATGGGATATTGTGAGATTCAGTGGGGTTAGGGTTAATTAATGTAGGTTTTTATATTTTTTCACAAGACTTTCGGAGAGCCACTACTATCCTACAAGGCACCTTTATAAATAAATCTAACTAAAAACAAAATGATATTTTCCGATTAGCTGCAAGAACACAGACACTGAATGATTTTTGCACCCAACCAGAAACCAATTGATCGAAAAATTGATTTTTTTCTCATTATACTGTGCATCATTAGGTGTGCATATTTACCATTTGTATTGCCGGACAAGGCTTCCATTGGTAGTTGGATAGTGCTTGATCCGTTTACTTGGTTGACTCCACCACTACTGACATCAGTATCAGAAAGACTACCATTCATACGGTTAACAGCAAAGCCTATGCCTGGCTGAGGCTCGTTGATGGAAACACCTTCAGTAGCCAGATTGGGTGTGACAGCTTTAAATGCACCGACCTCTTTCAAAGTTCTTGCTATTTGTCTTTCAACATTTTGCAGGACTTCTGAAGCAGCATCTGCAGGGATGTTATTTTCTTGAACAACAGCAGCATCAACGACATTGCTTATGGTGCCAATTATCTGCTCTGTAACCTGAATTCAAATGCAATACTCTAACAGCTATAAAGAATATAGTAGTAAGCATAAGTAGTATCCAGAGCATAATTGTACAGATACAGACTTCTTCTTTAATCTAAATATTTTTATTTAAATGTGGTTAATATTTGCACTGTGTATGATTACATTGCTGTAACTTTGTTACATTATTGCATTACGACATATGAAAATAAACTTGGGAACCCTATCACTTAGCGAAACCTACTGGTGAACATCACTCAAAACTAAAGTAAGGAGTAAAGTTCTTTATACACATGTGAATGTCCACTCTAGGGTTAAGCCTATAGAGTGAGGTTAACCACACTCTTGTTAATTCTTTTTGGAGTTAAAGCTTTTATGATTCCATCTTTTTAGAGTGGAATAACCAACGCATATAACTATTTTTGACTAGTTTTAACTCTTTTTTGAGTGAATTCAGAACCACTCGTTTATCATTCTTTCACGTTTAGAGAATATACCTACGTCAATTCAAATGACTTTAAATTGGACCTGTTTCCCAGATTACATCATGAATTTGTTTATTATTACCTCTGGTGACGAGGATTCAACGTTGAATATGTTCGTTATAACACTCAGAACACTTGTAATATCAACTTCTTCTGATGAACTGGTTACTTGGGTGAGAACATTGGCAACTTCTTCCACGTTGTCTTCAGTAATCGGTGTCTGTAAATTAACAATATAAACAATGGGGTGATAATTCAGAAAGGGGTTGTCCTTGTCCTGCTCGATCTAAGTGGGGCATTCGACGCTGTTATCACGATCGTTTGCTTACTCGAATGTCACACTATATTGGAGTGACGTTAGTTGCCCTTGACTGGCTGAGATCATATTTAACTGAAAAAAACATGGCAAAAAAATTGACTTTGGCTTGCCCCAAGGGTCGACCGTAGGCCATCGCCGTTTTACTTTGTACGCAACTCCAATTGGCAGGATGATAAGAAAGCCTTTTCTGTCATATATCACATGTTTGCGGAAGACATCCAGATTTCCTGTCCTTTTGACCCATCAAATCTGTCATCAATTGAGGCTTCTTTGTTATCAATGTGTAAATGAGATCAAAACATGGATGACATATTTAACTTCTTGAAATTAAATAATGACAAGGCTGAATTTATGGTAACATAGATTGCCACTCTTTTAAAGATTGGTCACTGACACCGCTCTTTTCAAAAGAGCGGTATCAGTGACCAATCTTTAACTCCTTCAAAGAGTGAATTATAACTCTATAAGAGTGACATTTCACTCTTTCAGAGTGAAACCCCGTTCGATTTCACTCGAAAAGAGTGAAATGTCACTCTTTTGGAGTGAAAAAAAATCACTCTAAGAAAGAGTGACTGTTCACTCTTTTCATTTTAAGAGTGTATAACAAACGCTGGATGCCTGACGCATATCTTCGTATAGGTGATGACATCATCAATCTCCCCAGTAGCGTCAGGAACTTGGACATCATTTTTGACCATGTGATGAGTATGTTACCACAATATCTTTCTGAAACAATGTTACATTTCATACATTTCATCTTCACAATATCACCCGGATTCGTCGCTTTTTCGATCAAAATACCTGCAACCACGTCGTTCAATTTCTTACTTCTCACATTTAAGCTACGTAAGGGGTTTACTTGCTGGAACCAACTCAAAGTACATGCCAAATTCGATTCTTTAAAAACAAAACATGACAGCCAGTGTCTGCAACAACTACTCTGGCTTCCTGTAAAACAATGTATCTTTTAAAAAAAATATGTATATATACAAGTGTTATAACAGAATTGCACTAAAACATCTCATTTCTTCTCTGCCACTCTATAAACAAAGCCGTTTAGGATTGCGCTCAGCACATGACAATACTCGTCTACAAGTGCCAAAATACAATTACAAAGGACTCCGATTTATTTTTAACAACTCTTTTTCAGTTTATGTGCCTATACTCTGGAACTTACTGCCATATGACATGAGCTTCGTTCAGCTTCAAATCTGCAAGGTTTCAAAAAAAGGGCTTCAAACATATCTTTTCGCCAAGTAATTTCTGCTGCTTGTTTCAGTTTGCTGTGATTGTTTTTCCTTTCATTTGTTTTTGTTTTCACCTTGGCACCGTGATCTATATACAATGGCGCGGTAGAAATGTCATTTATGTATATGTATGTGCTTAATTCTATCTGATATATAAAAATGTGAATTGCAGTTGTTACACAACTCAAACTCCTTTATTGTTCATCACGTTTGCATTGCTCTGCAGGTATATTTTTACACGCAACGACAAAGGCTGTGTGCATTTGCGGATGCAGGTAAAAATTTACTGGGAACGCGATGAAATAAAAAGAATTACCTTGTCTAGGGTTTCGCCAAGGAAACCCAACTTGATACTTAGTATCAAGTAGGCTAACTGAGGAAGCTTATCTTCATCAGGGCTCCAATATGTTTTTAAAATTCAGTTTTGAATGCAGGAGGAAGACCGTAGTACCCGGAGAAAAACCTTCGGAAGCGAGCATGGACTGAAAACCAAATGCAAATAAAACGCCGGGTGCGGGACTCGAACCCGGGACATCATTGATGCAGTGGCGAGGCAACTACCGCTGCGCCAACCCGCTCCCTCTAAATATGATGGCATGTGCAATAACGGGCCAACAAACTCATAGCGCATGCACGAATCCAGGTGTAATTCAATGTAAACACAGTTCTGGACTAATCGTCAAGTAAATTCTACAGATATTTTCATTAATTTTGGAAATGAACAAGATTGGATAAAAACAAGTACATGGGGTCGCAAACATGTATCTTTTTGCAATAGACTAAGTTCACATGTCCCATATTGCATTTTGAAAGTACAACAAATACGGGCATTTCTGCACGATCGACCATATTACTACGTTGTGCGCATAATGGTCTATCATATGGTCTATCGTATAGAAGTTCCTAGATTTATTGTACTTGCGCTTTGTGTCCAAAGACATTCGCTTGGCCGAGTGACATTCCCTCTTGATATTCGCTCTGACTTATTCGCTAAAACGGGGAGCGAATGTCGCTCTCATTGCGCGAACATCGTTTCAATCGATAAAAGCGAATGTCGCTCGCGCATGTTGTTGTACTATGATATTGAATAAACAAACCAGTACAGTGAAATTTGTTAAGCGAATGTTTCTTTCCGTTGGGGCGATGTTTTCTTTGTAGGGTGAGCAAATGTCACTCGTGCGAGCGAATGTCTTTGGACGCCAAGCCTTAACAAAAATGTTGATGTAGCAGTCGCATAAATAATGCAAAATAAAGCGATATATTTGCTCCAATTCAAGCTGTTAACTTGTCATGCTTGTGCAACATCTGCTATTTTATGAAGACTCATTTATTATTATTACAAAAGTATAGTTTGTACAAGATTTTACTGTTTTGATACTTGTTTCTGTTGCTGTTGTTGTTACTGCAGTTTGTGCTACAATAAATTGGTATAGGTTACTTTTTATTGCTGTTGTATCTGCTGTTACAGCTGCTTCTTCTGCGGTTGTATATACTTGCTGTTACTGTTGGTCATGGGTTGTTGTTGCTGTTTATATTGTTTCACTCACCTTGGACAAATCCTCCAGGGATGGGAGATCTTGTGGTCCACAGGATACCAGAAAAGTATATCCTTCAAAGTCCCACATCCCGTCTAATTCACACACTCTATAGGCAAGTGGGAGTGTATCTGTAAAATTTGTGTATCAAAATAAACCAGTTATCTTCAAAATAAACGAGTGGCTTCTCCTACATTAACATAATATATTTCAGAAAGGCTAGGTTTAAACATGTCCTTTAAACATATACCTTCCTTGTTTCCTTGGACAAGAAACTTTACTTGCTCCGTGGTTCGGAAGTCATGTTAAGCTGTTGGTCCCTGTATACGAATATAGACTCCTTCATGAGGCTTATTCTCCGATGTCGCCAGCCATACTTTTTATGTTTTATGTGCCCCGTTCCTAAAATATTCGGGCATATCAAACGCAATGCACGCTGTTAAAACAGCCCG
>JXSR01S007343.1:67863-82340 GCA_000969725.1 Ophiothrix spiculata | reverse complement strand
CTTAAACATTTAGTATTTAGTAGATTTATTGGTGCTGATAACTATTCTAAAATAAAAATAAAATAATAAACCCTGAAGATCACGGTGCATGTTTTTGAGATGCAGACATTTCAAGAAGTACACATTTTCCCAAAAAATCGCCCTATTTGGCCCTGCGTCAGAAATGGCTCCATCAAACCATGGATCTGTTTCATATTACTTAGAAAAGTAATGAAAAACTTGTATTTTTTTTCAAAAACTGATCAACTTATTGAGGAAAATTTAGTATGAAAGGTCTATTTCTACTCTATTCACATATGAAAAGGACAATTTTCATGTTTTGTATTGATGTATATAGTTTAAGTTATACCCGGAAAAGCAATGATGACGTAGGATCTGGTGGATGAAGAGCATATTGGATTACACGTAAAATTGTAAGAAAGTGGGGATTTGTAAACGCACGTCTTGTAAAAAATAAGAATTTGGCGGTCATTATTCATTGTATATAGTTCAATGAAATACGTATGGAAATAGAGATTGTATGATCACATTGTCAATATCTCATCCTAATTTATTGTTTGTAATAGTTTTTGTAGTTGTATTTCTCTATACATTACGTACAAAACATTCATCTACACTCGAAAACATATCTTTTTACCAATTTGGCGTATTTGGTAAGATTTATTCATTTTCTGAAAGAAATGTGACGAGGAATCCGATAATGCCATTAAGTTTAAAGTGGTGTATACATGAAAAAAAGTATGATAAATGTCCCAAAAAATGTGAATTGTTTCATGAATTTATATTTTACTTTAGTGAAGACAATCATTACATGTTTAATATTTGTTTCATCTGGATACGCCATTCTCCGATAAAATCTCATCGTGTCAAGTTGGTTGACCAAAATGTACAGGTATTGTATTTTGTACCCTATGTAATTTTTACCCACCCTTTATAGATATGCTTTTCCGTAAAAATTAAAATCTTTGGGAATTAAGCTTTCCAGCGATATATAGTTTTGTGGGTCTTAACTGCCCTCGTTAAAAGTTATAATAATATTTATATAATATTATAAAGTTTTCTAATGTTTTAATGTGAAACACAAAATAGGACCAGTTTGTGATTTATGCCCATTTACCACACGAATTTTTACTATTTATGAAAAAATCGTTTTCCCGTAGCCGTAAGCAACTGCATTTATGGGAAACCCCTTAAATGCCAAACGCATATAAAGGCATTAAATACAGCTAAGCTTTAAAATAATACCTTACTTGTTAAAAAATTCGATAAATTTTACAACAGAAAATCTGCTAGAATTCTTATTATTTTCTTAATTTTTTGCTGCCTATTTTCACAAGTTTCTTGAAAAGTGTTCGGCAGTTCTGTCGCAAAGTCCCCCTTTTCGGGGTGAGCCATCACATATATTGTTTCTTGTAAATATCGCATGTAAAGCAATGGCATTATCAGATTTTGCATTTTAGAAAAATGGATTTTATTACTGCAATCAATCCAGTCAAAAGATGCATTTTAAAGTTTTCGAGTGTAAATGCATGTTTTGCACAGTAAAATGTATAGCGATATTTACTCGCATAAATCATTGCATTTGACACAAATAGTAAACAAACAGCCCCAGTTATGAAACCTTACAGTCGCGGCCAAGGTAATTCCTAGAACTGTCTCATAGTTAGTTAGGTTACCTGTACTTACGTGTATAATTATTCTGCTAGTTAACTGGTTAATCATCATTTCTTTTGATGTGTACCCTGCCAAGAAAGACTCGATGATGATTTTATCCGACCTACAACGTTGAACGTTTCCATCTCTCATCTTTGTGTATGCAGAACACTACTTATTATTTCTCTTACCTTATGAGAGGAGCGTGGCCGAGCGGTTAGAGTATGGGAATCATAATAGTTGTGGGTTCGAACCCGACGGTAGGCACTGCCGGTCGGACCATGTCTCCTAGTTCCCTTGGGTAAGAAACTTTGCTCTAATTGTTCCGTGGTTTGGAAGTCACGTTAAGCCGTTGGTTCCTTGTGCGAATGCTCCTTCTTGGGGAGCTGGAATTGCTGTTGTAATCGCCCCAATTAGAATTATGTTTGATGAGATTTGATCTCATCAAACTGTTTCACAGCTTTATAAAACCAATGACAGCTAATGATTGATATGCTGATATTGATATGTTTACAGCTAAAACCACCTCCCAGACGGGCATGATTTACAGGAACCAGGTCCAATCATATCTTGATCCGATTCATTTCAAGTATATTTTTCCCTTGAGTATGAATATTGATTTGAACTTCCTTTTACTAGTGAATTGTAGAAGAAGAAACAAAATTTTATTATTTCCAAACGATAGTACGATAATACATGATCTTTTTTGTTCCAGACCGTATGTACTTGCCGAATATGTGACCGTCCATCCCAAAAGGCAAACTTCATTTTGCGCTATAGGTGAAAATACATGTCACGGTCGTAATTTGCTGAAATTGATTTTTTGACCGATTCACAATCCTTATGCTTACTTTTAAAAAAAAACACCAGTAAAGTTTCATTTTCAAAGGATCAGCAATATGAGATATCTGTATACTTTCAGGACAGAAAACATAGGGTTTACTGATCTTTTCACGCATTTATCTCAGTTGTTCATTTTACTTTCTGACAACTTTTGACGGACCATTACATGACTTCTGGAAATCGTGTGAAGTTCATTAAGGTGTAATTTTAATCATCATAACACGGTCTCTGCAAATATTTAAAACAGTAAAAATGGCAAGAGGCTACATTTACGGCTGGTTTGGGATGGACGGTCTCATATGTTGTAAATGAATAGCAAAGGTCCTAAGCACATAAATATTGTGCACTTTGTGATAGAGGCATGCACCTTGGCAAACTTACTAATATTGAGTCCCTGATTAATTTATGATGAATGCCAAAAATACAACGCCCTCTATTTACCTACAGGGCCCTTTAATCGTTTTACACACACCTTTTGAGAGGAAACAAGCTATAACTTCATGTGTTCATGCACAATTGTGGTCTTACAGTGTTTAACGTGATGAAGAGATTAGCAGTTATTCATTTGACTCAATAATTGTATGGCCGCATCTATCTATATTAAATATATACTCCCCTGGTGCTGTCATTTGATGACATTATCCTTGACTTATGAAACGACGCTCTCATCATGTGAAGAAACCAAGACAATGGTCAATACTCATCCTAATGTTCATACCCAAGAGTGGAGATCTAACGACAACTCCAAACAACAGAGATGAATTTGTCTAAACTCAATGGTTGCCAAAACATATAACCGGATGATCAGACCTATCATGCCTATTGCTCTGTACAATCAAAACGGTTTGAGAAGAATCTTTGAAGGAGTCAAAGACAAGAATTTATCAGTTGTTGTCACTTTTATTCATTTTTTAAAAAGCATTTGATACCATTCACCGAGGAAAAATTATTACAATCGTGAAAGCTATTTACCTGACACAATAACAAATATCATTGAGGAAACCTACACTGACACAAAAGCAAAAGTAATCAGCACAGAAAGAGACACAGAATTTTTCGACGTTTCTGCTTAAGTATTTCAAGGGATACTCTCGCTCCAATGTTATTTATTATAGTACTGACTACTTTTTGAGAACAGCCATTATAAGTGGTAAATAATAATATTTAGGACATAAAGTATCACCTACCTAAACTTTGCCGACAACATATATATCATTCATCTCTGACACGTCAATTCAGGACCAAGAACTTAACTTCTTGAACTTCCCCCCGCTGCCTTGAAAGTTGTACTACATATGAACTCAACTAAGACCAAGTGCACGCCCAGCTAGCCAAATAAGTTTTTTTGAACGTTAAAAAACGGTTTTATTTTGGGTCAGAAAATGTTTACAAAAAACGTTTCAAAAACGTGAAAGTGCGGAGCGTTTTTTCCGCTTAAAAACGTTTAAACAAAACTGTTTAAAAAACGGCGTTTAATTTACGTCAGAAAAACCTTTCAGACCCATGCTTTTAAAACGGTTTTCTCCCGTTGTTTTGGAACGTTTCTAAAACTTTTTTTTAAACCAAAGTTATCTTTTTACCAATTCAAAACGTTTCAAAAACGTTCCAAAAAGGTTTGATAAAAACAAAACGACTGTAACCAATTCAGAACCTTTCCAATACGTTTCGGATACGTTTCAGACACGTTTTGTGTTTGCTGGGCGGTGTTCAACCTAGATGAAGTTGTGTTCAAACTGAAGATGGCAATCAACTTGAAGAAGTAGATGACTTCAAATTCTTGGGATCCTGGATTCAAAGCAGTGAGCAAGATGTAAGAGTTAGAACAGCTATCGCTTTGGAAAGCATCTAACTAAATCAACAAGATCTGGCAGTCTGGACTACCAAGAGATATTAAGATCAACATTTTCCAGGCAGCAGTGTAATGTGTACTTCTTTATGGTGCAGAAACTTGGACAATCACATCTTAATTAATTAAAATCTTAGATAGATGTCACATTGACCCCTAAGGTTTTTTTTTCAATTTTTCAATCTTTTTTCAAGCTTTATTACAATATCATAAACATTACTTACAAAGTACAAATACAAAACATGATATTGAGGACATGCTTGAAAGGCCAGGTAGACCTGAAGTAAACATGTCATTTTGAAACCAAATAAGTTCTACACTCATAAGAAAACAAAATTAAACAACAAATACCCCTAAAATAAAAAACAACAACACACACATAATCACTTTAAGCAATGAGAAATTATATTTGCACTTCAGGTTTATTTTTATTGATTTTTAAAAAGTTTAATATTTTCACATTGTTTGATTATTGCTATTTAAAGAATTCCAAAAAGCAGTCTGCAAAACAAACTTGAACTTTTTATGCCAGAAAGAATGTTGTACTCATTAAATTGTACTCTTATTTTACCGTATATTAACTATGGAATACTTGTTTGGGGAGGTGCTTGTAAAACCAACTTGAAAACTCAAAAAGTGGGCAGTTCGAACCATCCCCATTAGTCATTATCAAAGTCACTCTGTACCACTTTTCTTCAAATATGAAATTTTAAATGTATTCGACTTATATAAACTAGAAACTGGTGTATTTTTGTTCAAATATTCAATAGGATTATTGCCTAAGACATTTGATGGTTTATTTAAAAAGAGGTCAGATATTCATGACTACCATACAAGACAAAGGGAATGGTAATGTTCTGGCCTTATTGGCCTTTTAACCATTTCCTCAGTAATTGTCTATCTTTATATCATTATCATATTGTTTTTTCCTTGTAATATTGTTATCGATGATTATGGAAAAAAATAAACCTGAAACCTGAAAGCATTTTTAATTACTTCTGAAGGGTAGTTGTGTGGATTCCTGCGTGGGCTGATTTAACAGTTTCATAGAAAAGATGCAAATTATCAAATAGTTTTACTTGTATTGATGCTATCTGCGATACAAGAAACGTTATTGACCCAGTGCCCTTCCTTGGGGATCTCCAAATTTCACATGCACTTTGTCTGATGATTCCCCCTCAACGTCTGTAAGATGTTAATAAACACTTAAACACTGTTAATCGTTTTGAAAAATGGAGTGCAGTTGGCACGCAAAACTCACCATAAACAATAATGAAAGACTTGAATCTCGCATAACACATGCATAATGAAACAAGATAGGACGACTATAAAACAAAATCCCAATGCTGATGTACCATCAAATGAAAATATGATCTTAAAATACGTCATCTGGGTCCAAGAGGGCCAACATTCTGTACATTAATGAGTATTATGCATCATTCAAAAATACATTTTAAGCCATATTGCACGTCTTGAACCTTTATGACAGGAATAAGATCCAAAACCCAATAAAATATATACAAAATGTTATTTCAAAACAAAATTCTTCTGTAAACAATGGTTAAATGACAGTGGCGTAAGTAGAGGGCAGGGAGGGCGGGAGCCCCCCCCCCCCCCCCCGAAAAATATTTCTGGTCTCCCCCGCTCGCCCCCCCCACCCCCCCAATGAAATCAAGAATGGTATACACATATTAACTGCTTATGAGTGTGATGGTAAAAATATACCATCCCGAATTTAAAGATTGATTGTTACATTTCACGAGCCGTTGGGCGAGTGAAATGGACAATCAATCTTTCAATGAGGGATGGTATATTTTACCATCACACGAATTAAGCAGTTAATATTTGTTTTATATAACTCATTTATAGATTCTAGTCATTTGATAACACATTTAAACTATTGTACTTGCCCATTATCCATGTAGCAGAAAGTAACATGTCCCCACTGTACACTGTAGTTTTCAATCCAGTACGATAAGAGTCGATGTATTATCAAACGGATGAACGTGATAGTAAAGACTATCAAACGGATGATAGTGATAGTAAAAATGACAAATGGTCACGTGTTACAATCTTACCAATCAAATGACTAGAATCTATGGATGAGTTATATGAAATAAAATATCAATCCAAAGTACACTGTTGATGAAACTATGCAAAATTTAACCCTCTTATGGGTTTATTTTTCAAAATGTTTCCAACATTTAGCGCAAATTGTGTTAATATTTAAGAAAACACCGAAAAATTGCACCAAAATCCCCATTTTTTAAAGAACAAAATTGGATTTTTATGAATTTCAGCAAAATTTGGGTGATTTGCTACATGGACAATTTTTGGGTGTACCTTTTTGTGTCTGAGGAATTTTTTTTTTTGCTCCCTACAAAATTGTTTTGCACCTGCTCGCCCCCTCAAATGAAAATATCTGGTTACTCAACTGTTAAATGACAAAAATATCACTTACTTCTTTCTTACGTGCAGGCGACGAATATTAGTATGAAAACATTACTGGTAATGAATGCTATAAATGGCTTGATTAGCAAACGAAATAATGTTGACCTTGAACTGAAAAAAATATATGCCGGCCACATTGACGCTATGTTCGAGGCAATTTTAAAGGCGCATTAAACGATTACATGTGTTAAACATGCTGTTTTACAAGTATAATGATATGTAAACTACAAAGAGCTGATGCATTTTATGTTTTTAATGGACTCTTCTGTTGGAAGAAATGAATAATTCTAGTCACATATATTTAACTTCTGTATTAATTACTTTTCTAGTAACATATAACTTCCGAAAATGGTAAAGGTTTCTATCACAAGTCAGTTAAATCTTTATATAGTTTTCCCTAAACTCTGCCATATAATTTACGAGAATTATCTTACGCGGAAATGTGTATCTTTGTACTTTTGTTGCAGGTATCTTCCATAGAAAGCAAGCTCTTTTTTCTTTCTCATGCATGTAATACTGGACAATGATTGCCATTTTATTCAGTTTTATTATACAATTTTATATACGAAGTTATAGTACAAAGCCATGGTAGAAAAGGTAGTTACAATTTACGGGCAATTGTTTGCATGTGTTTTTGTTTTACTATCGGACTATATACCGTAGAAGCAAGAATATGACCATTATCGGTTTTTCATAATTGTTATCATTCTTCTTCTTTTTTTTTTTTTTTGAATAGTTGTTTGCTTTAAAACACAAGTGAATATCATTAGACAATTCCATCTACCTTCTGTACAATATAGTAGCTATATATCATCACCAGTCAGTCATATATGTGACCGTTTATCCCAATACAGTTGTAAATGCAGCGTCTTGTAATTTTCAAATTTTTAAATATTTGCAAAGATTATAAGGATTATATTAAGTTACAAGGACTGAAATGACACCTCAATAAGTTATGGTCCGTCAAAGGTTGTCAGGGAGTAAAACGTACATTATAATTGAGATAAACGCGTTCAAAGATCAATAAGCCCAATATTTTCTGTTACTTTTGTTTGTGCTGCATTTACGGCTTGTTTGAAGTAAACGGTCACATATTTGAATGTTGAACAAATACAAAAATGAACAATTTTATTATCAATAGACTGATAAATAATGTATCTTTTGACTATAAAACATCTTAAGTAGAAAACAACAGCAATATGACAGTCTGTGATTTCTTTGTATTCGGACTATCGTCCGTAGAAAGTAATGGTTAACATAATCTTCATTTTATATTATATATTACATGTATATCGGCTATCGAATGAAGAAAGCCGTATATTAAGTTCAACAGGTACTTTTCCCTTTACATTCGAATTTTTAATGTTTCTAAAGTTAGACTAAGCAATTATTGAGACAAATTCATTACTATAAGTAATTCTTTTCTCCATGATTGCATATTACTAGACTGGTCAAAAGATTTCCTTATATTTTTGTAGTATTAAGCAATTAATTTCACTTATATATCTTTCAACATCGTCTTAAAGTAACCATTTTACATTCATAAAATTAACTGGCAACCCAACTCTCGCGTGCTTATTACGCTAGCAGACGATACAGCCATACTGAATAAAATGTATGCATGCATTTACTCAACGTAGCTCAACTTATATAGTAGAATATCTGTGAAATTCACGCAGTAGTGAGCCATGCCCATCTGTAGCTTCGGAGGAGTAGTTGCAGTGTGCCCATAAATAGATTCAACCTTCACAATCCTACTAGCTTATAGTCTTGAGTATTTCCCACATGTCTAATGTAGATAAGGATGATTATGTAGCTGTTATTTACCGCCAATTTTGCATGATACATGTCTGGATGTATAAGTGTTTACTTTCTAGTGAATATAAAGGATTTACATAATGCCTCGGAACTTCTATCTGTAGCACCCGTGCGTAAGGGTCGTGGATAATATATCAACAGCCGTGTTGTGCCTTGACATCTTGCTGAACATAGTCACCCATAGACGATTTTATGAGCAAAGTTCTCTCTAATGATGATGTAGTTGTTTTAATGTCGGAAATTGTAGTTTTAGTGTTTTAAGCAGACGACATTGTTGCATGTTTAAAGCAACATCATTGTACAGCTATATATAACATAATATCATGAGATTGCATAGTATTCCTTGTGGAATGAAGTCTGAAATTCAAAACCATTGCTGATTACAAAAAGAAAATCGGTGCACTCTGAAGCAAACAGGAAATTACAAAATCTGTCTTTGAATCTTGGTGAAATCGAAGAGTAAAAACAAGGTGTCGTGATTCTTTGCCCTTTCCCGCGCTCTGTTCTGTGAGCGAAGACAATATTGAAATGCTGTGAGGCTGGATAACTATGAGGCCACCCTGGTTTCTAATTTTCACCCTAATCATTATTCTGCTTTCTTCGTTATTTATTGCATTTACTGAAGGAACAACGCAGTTATATAACAGAGGTAAGTAAAATGCTTAATGAATATTTCAAGTAACGCCTTGAATCATGTAAGGACACTTTAAGGAGACGAAGATGTTAAATTAATGCCTTTTGACGAATATTCCGATATAAAAGTATGAAATATTGTGTATTGAATGCTTTTAAAATAAGAAATAATGTAAAAACGATTACAAATATGTACATTTGATATAAAAATAGGCAAAATTGATGTAAGCAACAAGTTTCTACGAGTTACCGGCTTTACAAAACTATGCAACAAGTGTTTGTAATATCAGGTGCAGTATCAACTCTACCCTCGTTGCGCCTCACTCTCAGAATGCATAATTCCAAACCCTGTCGACGGATTTTACCGTAGTGTTAATTCTGACATGCAAATGGTGTATTTTTAGAAAGAGAAAATGAGAAAATACTGATCAATATAGAAACAGAATTGTATTATCTGTACAATTTACATTCTTTAAGAAAATGAATCCCATTGGCCTGGCTCAGATTGTGCTCGATAAAAGATAAGTGTTCATGCTCTCCTATCGACTTAATAGTGAATGTGATGCACTTGAACATTAGACAGTCCTTTACCGGGATTGTATATGTTATATGTCACGTAGCTCTATACATTTGCATTAAAGAATAACAGCATTTCACTCAAAGTGATTCGTTGCTATGTTTTTAATATATAAAAAAATTCTCTTGCGACATCAAGAAAAACAATTCTAGTTCCGATTGTGGGCGTTTCAGGTTTTGAAATCTTCCAGGTGCTTTTTAAATCTCAAACACTTTTCCTGATTTCTAACTTTGAATCATTTCTTAAATCTGTTTAAAGTGCCTTGACAAAATGACATCTTTCAATATCTTAAAACAATATTTAAAATATCTTCATAATGAGTGCAAATCATGCATTACAATTTGCAGTTTAATGTAGGTTTCAATTCAAATTTGAAATCAGTAATAAAATCTCAAGCAAGGATAGGAAAATCCACAAAATGGCGTCTCCTTGAAAATAACTAATATACGACTTTTAAAACAGATGTGGACTGTTAATTTGCTCTGTTTGTAAACCATCTCTTAACCTGTCTTCTAATCATTGCAAAAGAGAGAAAGAATTACAGTGATTTGGCTTGACAATGTCAATTTTGATGAAATTGAAAACAATATAAACATGAGAATCATAAGATTGCATTTTAATTCATGGGATATCTATGTGGTACTTTTTATTCTTACATGAATGTTTTTTTACTAAAAAGTAAAATCATAAGTCAAATGCGGAAGTAATAGTATTACCCTCGTTGCGCCTCACTCTCAGAATGCATAATTCCAAACCCTGTCGACGGATTTTACCGTAGTGTTCTGACATGCAGATGGTGTATTTTAAGAAAGAGAAAATGAGAAAATATTGATCAATATAGAAACGGAGTTGTATTATCTGTATAATTTAAGAAAAATGAATCTCATCGGCCTCAGATTGTGCTTGATAAAAGCTTAGTGTTCATGCTATCATATCGACTTAATATTGAATGTGATGCACTAGAACATTAGACAGTCCTTTACTAGGATTGTATATATGTTATATGTCACGTAGCTCTATACATTTGCATTAAAGAATAACAGCATTTCACTTAAAGTGATTCGTTGCTATGTTTTTAATATCTAAAAAATTCTCTTGCGACATCAAGAAAAACAATTCTAGTTCCGGTTGTGGGCGTTTCAGGTTTTGAAATCTTCCAGGTGCTTTTTAAATCTCATGATGATGATAAAGACTTTTCCTGATTTCTAACTTTGAATCATTTCTTAAATCTGTTTAAAGTGCCTTGGCAAAAGGACATCTTTCAATATCTTAAAACAATATTTACAATATCTTCATAATTCAATATCTTCATACATCACAATTTGCAGTTTAATGCGGGTCTCAATTGAAACTTTAAGTCAGTAATAAAATATCAATCAAGAAAAGGAAAACCCACAAAATGGCGTCTCCTTAAAAATAAGTAATATACGACTTTTTAAACGGATGTGGACTGTTAATTTGCTCTGTTTGTAAACCATCTCTTAACCTGTCTTCTAATCATTGCAAAAGAGAGAAAGAATCACAGTGATTTGGCTTGACAATGTTAATTCTGATGAAATTGAAAACAATATACACATGAGAATCATAAGATTGCATTTTAAATCATGGGATATCTATGCGGTACTTTTTATTCTTACATGAATATATTTTTACTAAAAAGTAAAGTCATAAGTCAAATGCGGAAGTAATAGTATTAACACCGTACAATATTATTAAATGTTTACAAACTATAAAGATTACTCCATTCATTGAAGCATTGGAAAGTCGATTATTAAAGCAAATCGGATTCATCTTTGTCTTAGCAAAAATGAATATGTCTTGTAATGTTTTAAATAAGTTCAGCTTTTAAGCAGATTGATAAGAATGTTATGGACGTTATCCCGTTAAACAATGAACTAATCTTCTTTTTTTCAATAGATACATGTTACATAAAACTTCCAGGCCATTCGTTTATCAGAATTATGATGACATGAATACATTAAATTAATAGATAACCCTGATCCCATACCTTTTGACCTTAAAAACTGATATCGTGAAATTTATATCCCCTAAGCCCGGAACTTCGTGTTTTATCTGTATTCATTTATTTCAGAACCAAATTGACCGGATATTTTAGAGCCAAAAGATATTAAGAATTGATTTAAACCATGGTCAAAATACACTTAATCAGTACAAGTTATATAAATGCTTCTCTTCTGAAGTTACCTCCTCTACCAAGGAGTAATATTTTATTACAACTATAAAGACATGTTTTTAAAACTCAATAACAATTAAAACTGCGTTGTAACAAACACCACCAACAAGTTATCAAACCTTTTAAGAAATAATAATAAAAAAAAAACACCAAACAAAATAAAACTTATCATGCTAATTGTGTTTTCAGAAACCAGGCTTGTTGTACAAAAACGTGTAGTATTTTTGTCTTGATCAAAATGTCAAATCACACTTTCCAAGTAAATGTTTCACTTTTAAAAGGTACATTAATATTGGAAAACCGTATGTTATACGTTGCAAATTATATATAGATCCTAGACAATGTTTCTTTTAAAATAATATGTTTTATCAGAAAGATCTTATGCAAGTAAGACTTTAAACATAATTTTCTCTATGTAAAAATATCTATAAGTGTAAAAACAAATTTTAGGAGAAATAGTCAGCTAAAATGATGCTTAAAGCATGTTTAAGTAGTTTCATATACAAATGTAGCTATATCAAATCATTATTGTTGTCCTTGAAATATGACATATCTACATATTCATTTATACGCGATGATACATATCAACATTTACATTGTAAATCAACCTTCAAGCGATATATGAGCATTTTGTTTATTTACAATAGAAGTGTGTATTTTGTTTTAAAATTTGTAAAAGATATTGTGATCCTTAAAAGAATATCTGCATTTGCCGTGTTGTTTCAATAGTTAATATCTTTACTGAATTATTTCATTATAAATATTGTCAAATTAAATTGGTATTGCAATCATTATGTTTTAAGCTTATCGGCATAATGCTGTAGAGTGAACTATGAGCATTTTGTTTATTTACAATAGAAGTGTGTGTTTTGTTTTAAAATTTGTAAAAGATATCGGGATCCTTAAAGAATATCTGCATTTGCTGTGTTGTTTCAATAATTAATATCTTTACTGAATTATTTCATTATAAATATTGTCAAATAAAATGTGTATTGCAATCATATGTTATTAGGCTTATTAACATGATGCTGTCTACTAGAGTGAACCATAGATTTTTAAAAATCTATAAGTGAACTTGACATCAACTTCTTAAAAATAGATTTTTCTACGTTTTGTATTCAACTCTTTCTCACTAGCGTCATAACATGGAGAATATGACTAAAATTGGAAACTCAGCTTGTGTCATCAAAACCGTCACTGGATGTTACATCACCTTGGAATACCTTTGTCGCTTTTGTCAACATCGTATTAAAATTCACAAGATGTCTACACTGTGTGTGGAACACGTTAACAGGAGACCGAGTGTAGAGTTGTCAAATTTAACACATCAATTCTCCTTAGCTTTATGCGTTAGTGCAACAGTTAAACAGGCTCCATTTTCTGCATATAAATGTCACAAAATAATTGTCAGATCAATGAAGAAAGATAACTTTGACGTCTATTTTGAGTAGGCAACCTACGTCTTGTACCATAAGGTCGGTCAACGATAGTTAAAGAAATTAATTACAAGTCAAAACTTGAAGACGAGTTTTCATATTAAGACTTTAGAACTTTTTATGTAAATAATTTAAAGAACTTGATCCACACAAGAAATAATTTGGAATTTCGTGTTGATGTTGATATGTTGCCATTTAATTTTGTATATATGTAGTATTTCGCTAATTCTATTTCAATATTTGTAGTAAATCAATAACATGTTGGAAATCAATAACACATCATGTCTTCATCCTATAAAATGTAATTAATAAATAATTACATAATGCAAGAAGAATGTTGATTTATCATTTTGTGTTGTTTACACAATAATAAGATTATGTTGAACAATTATATTGGTGTACATATGACCGTTAAATTTCTAAGCGAAACTTTAAACATGCTGTGGATATAGAGGCCTTGCATGATTGATTGCTACCAAACAAAGGATCACAGTCTATTCCACAAGATATTGTAACTAACCTACTGATAATGATGTATTTTGGAAGGGATATGCTTGGTTATGGTAACACGTATGTTGAATGCATTTAAACAATCCGCCATATTAGACTAGTAAATCTAACCCATATATAGGTAAACCTGGAACCAATTGCAACAGAAGGGTTTTTGGTTTGATATTGTTACAATAGTTCCACTGAACATTATATCCAAAATTCGACAAAATCCGACACCAGGAAGTAGGCTAATTAGCATAAATCCAAAATCGCCGCCAAAATTCTCAACAAAATACTATATTTTCATTATAATTTCCTACAAGTACCTTGTAAAACACTCTATGTTCAAAATTATCATTAAGAAATTGCTTATGGAGCTATAACAAATATATCCGACTCAAAATTATGTCATATGTATAATTCAAATTCAAAATGGCTGCCAATCTATCTATCTATCTATGTCGACCGCGGTCGGAAGCCATGATGAATTTTCTCCACTGCTGTCTGTTTAGCATGAGTTTGAGAAGTTCGTTT
>JXSR01S007343.1:16665-59895 GCA_000969725.1 Ophiothrix spiculata | reverse complement strand
AAATCATGACAAGATCAATGAAGAAAGAAAACTTCCCGCGATTAATTTGAGTAGGCAACCTACGTCGTGCACCATACGGTCAGTTACGATAGAAAAGGAAATGGAATACAAGTCAGAACTTGCAGACGAGACGAGAATAATTTTTGTAAGAGCTTTTGATGTAAATAAGTTGGCGGACAAAGTTCATGATGAAAGGAAGAATTCTGAACATAATATGTAGTGCTTATATGTAATTTAGATTTGCTTTGCCGTAGTCTAAAGTAATTCGATATTTTATTTCAATTCCAATCAATAGTAAATATTATTATTATGCTCAAACTTATTGAATTGTACTGTTCAAATGTTAGTATATATACAAGTGTATAACGAAAATTCAATAATATAAATCTATAAAACAATGTTATTTTGATCATGACATACGGTATCAAAAATATATCGACTTGTGTATATCTGCTTACAAAAATATGTCAAAAAATTGATATCCTACATGAACAAACCCAAATTGGTGAATGCTAATGATGAATATGAAATATAAAATTTCATATATTTGATATAAAATGACCCAAAAAACATTTTTTTTGGCATGAACGATAACAATGATGCCAACATTTAATAAATACTAAAACACCCGCTCATCACACCAATATGTTTGAAGGTGCTTCTAAAATCATTAGGTAGCTTAACCTGTCTATGCTTTGCAAAACTATTCTGAAAGATTCAGTTGATGAACAATTTAGTAAATTTCAAAAGGAGTTTGATTTTATTTCAATAAGCCGACATTTAGAAAAAAACAACATAGTTGATCTGTTCATTCTCTGTAAGTGGCAAGATATTTTTACTAAAAGGACCATGTATATATATATAAAGTTTGTGGCAGTCATATGACGTCAAAAAGGTAAAAACGTCAAAATATTCTTAAAAAAATTCCAAAGTAACTTTGGTCTTGAAACAATCATAATATATAAATTTTGTCCTTTTCCGATTCAGTTTTAATTGCGATATTGTGTAGCATTACTTTAAGATAACAAATATGTGTGATTTAGACTTCCTGATTAAACAGAAAACCAATCAAGCAATTCAAATTGGTCTCAGATGATTTCAATCAATAATATATTTAGATAATTGAAATACAATTTCAATAATTGTGTTTTTTTAAATTTAAAAGCCATTAGGTACCACATCCGTTAAAAGATGCTGTATTGCAGCAGACAGTGTTGCTAAATGCTCGATGAAGGTCAGAATATGACCTTTTTTATCTGAGTTAGAGTCTAGAATATGCAGAAAATCAGCATAATGTCACCAAATTTCAAGTAAATTCTAATAATTGGTCTGTTATTAAACTATCAATAATCATGATAATGAAAAACGTTTTGTTTGTGTCATGTTGGTAGAAATTATAAGGTGGTTTCTTGAGTCTTGAGAATACAGGATTTCTTGTTTAGTAGCACTATTTCAAAAAATGAAACGTGATTTCGACACGCCATATCTCGAAAACGTTACCTTGATCTTATTTGTGTTTGATTTGTTAAAAAGAAATATTATTCATGTCCATCATCTTTCAATCGAGACCAGCCATGAGTCAACCAGTCAAGAAAATGACGATAGATCAGAGGCCAGTTTGTATGTTAAGTCTATATTGGGAGCCATTAACCGGTGTTGCGTTTCCTATACTTACTCAATTCCAACCTATATAGTTTGAGACCTACTTGCTTAAAATGAACTGAAAGTCTCGAATTAAGGTTTTGGATAAAAGGCCTCTAAAGTGAAAAAAAAAAAAACCTATTGGTGAGTACATTTTCTTTTATGTAAAACGCATTCTTGCATATTCTCCAAGCTATATATAAAGTTTGAAAAGTGGTTTAAAAAAGTATAAAATATTGTGTATTGAATGCTTTTAAAATAAGAAAAATGTAAAAACGTTTACAAATATTTTGATGTACATTTGATATAAAAATAGGCAAAATTGATGTAAGCGACAAGTTTCTATGAGTTACCGGCTTTACAAAACTATGCAACAAGTGTTAGTAATATCAGGTGCAGTATCAACTCTACCCTCGTTGCGCCTCAGTCTCAGAATGCATAATTCCAAACCCTGTCGACGGATTTTACAATTGTGTTCTGACATGCAGATGGTGTATTTTTAGAAAGAGAAAATGAGAAAATATTGATCAATAGAGAAACGGAATTGTATTATTTGTATAATTTACATTCTTTAAGAAAAAATGAATCCCATTGGCCAGGCTCAGATTGTGCTTGATAAAAGCTTAGTGTTCATGCTATCCTCCTATCGACTTAATATTGAATGTGATGCACTTGAACATTACACCGTCCTTTACTAGGATTGTATATGTTATATGTCACGTAGCTCTATACATTTGCATTAAAGAATAACAGCATTTCACTTAAAGTGATTCGTTGCTATGTTTTTTATATAAAAAATTCTCTTGCGACATCAAGAAAAACAATTCCAGTTCCGGTTGTGGGCGTTTCGGGTTTTGAAATCTTCTAGGTGCTTTTTAAATCTTATAATGATGATAAGCACTTTCTAACTTTTGAACCATTTCTTAAATCTGTTTAAATTGCATTGACAAAAGGACTATATCAATTTCAATATCTTAAAACAATATTTAAGATATCTTCATAATGAGTGCAAAGGTCTCAATTGAAATTTTAAATCAGTAATAAAATATCAATCAAGAAAGGGAAAACCCACAAAATGGCGTCTCCTTAAAAATAAGTAATATACGACTTTTTAAACGGATGTGGACTGTCATTTTGCTCTGTTTGTAAACCATCTCTTAGCCCGTCTTCTAATCATTACGAAAGAGAGAAAGAATCACAGTAATTTGGCTTGACAATGTCAATTCTGATGAAATTGAAAACAACATACACATGAGAATCATAAGATTGCATTTTAAATCATGGGATATCTATGTTGTACTTTTTATTCTTACATGAATGTATTTTTACTAAAAAGTAAAGCCATAAATCAAATGCGGAAGTAATAGTATTAACACCATACAATATTATTAAATGTTTACAAACTAAGATTACTCCATTCATTGAAGCATTGGAAAGTCGATTATTAAAGCAAATCGGATTCATCTTTGTTTTAGCAAAAATAAATATGTCTTGTAATGTTTTAAAAAAATTAAGCTTTTAAGCAGATTGATAAGAATGTTATGGACGCTATCCCGTTAAACAATGAACTAATCTTCTTTTTTTCAATAGATACATGTTACATAAAACTTCCAGGCTATTCGTTTATCAGAATTATGATGACAAGAATACATTTGATTAATAGATAACCCTGATCCCATACCTTTTGACCTTAAAAACTGATATCGTTAAATTTATATCCCCTAAGCCCGGAACTTTGTGTTTTATTTGTATTCATTTATTTCAGAACCATATTGACCGGATATTTTAGAGCCAACAGAGATTAAAAATTGATTTAAACCATGGTTAAAATACACTTAATCAGTATAAGTTATGTAAATGTTTTTCTTTAAAAATTACCAAGGAGTAATATCGAATTACAACTATAAAGACATGTTATTAAAACTCAATAAAAATTAAAACTACGTTGTTGAACGAACACCATTTTATCAAAGCTTATAAGAAATAATAATGATAATTAAAAAAAAAACACCAAACAAAATAAAACTTATCATGCTTATTACGTTTTCAGAAATGAGGCATGTGAAATAAAAACGTGTTGTATTTTTGTCTTGATCAAAATGTCAAATCGCACTTTCCAACATGTCCAAGTAAAAGTACATTGATATTGGAAAACCGTATGTTTACGTTGCAAATTATATTTATATAAAGATCCTAGACAATTTTTTTTAAATAATATATTTTATCAGAAAAATCTTATGCAAGTAAGACTTTAAAACATACTTTTCTCTATGTAAAAATATCTATAGGTGTAAAAATCAAATTTTAGGGAAATAGTCAGTTAAAATTATGCTTAAAGCATCTTTAGGTAATTTCATATAAAATGTAAAGGTAGCAAAAACAAATCATTATTGTTGTCCTTGAAATATGCCATATCTATATGTTCATTTATACGCGATGATACATACCAACATTTACATTGTAAATCAACCTTCAAGCGATGTCAGAGCATTTTGTTTTTACAATAGAAATGTGTATTTTGTTTTAAAATCTGTAAAAGATATTGTGATCCTCAAAGAATATCTGCATTTGCCGTGTTGTTACAATAGTTAATATCTATACCGAATTATTTCATTATAAATATTGTCAAATTAAATGTGTATTGAAGTCATTATGTTTTTAAGCTTATCAGCATGATGCTGTCTACTAGAGTGAACCATAGATTTTCAACCATAGATTTTTGAAAATCTATGAGTGACATCAACTTCTTGAAAATAGAATTTTTCTACGTTTTGTATTCAACTCTTTCTTACTAACGTCATAACATGGAGAATATGACTAAAATTGGAAACTCGGCTTGTGTCATTGAAACCTTCACTGGATGTTCCATCACAAAGGAATACCTTTGTGACTTTTGTCAACATCGTATTAAAATTCATAAGATGTCTGCACTGTGTGTAGAACACGTTAACAGGAGACCGAGTGTGGAGTTGTCAAATTTAACACATCAATTCTCCTTAGCTTCATGCGTTAGTGCAACAGTTAAACAGACTCCATTTTCTGCATATAAATGTCACAAAATAATTGCCTGATTAATGAAGAAAGATAACTTTGACGTATAATTTGAGTAGGCAACCTACGCCTTGTACCATGCTGTCGGTCAACGATAATAAAGGAAAATAATTACAAGTCAGAACTTGAAGACGGTTTTCATTTAAAAGACTTTTGAACTTTTGATGTACATAATTTGAAGAACTAAATCCACACAAGAAATAATTTGGAACTGCGTGTTGATGTTGATAAGTTGCCATTTAGTTTTGTATATCTGTAGCATTTCGCTATTTTATTTCAATGTTTGTAGTAAATCAATAACATGTTGGAAATCAATAACACATCATGTCTTCATCCTATAAAATGTAATTAATAAATAATTACATAATGGTTAGAAGAATGTTGATTTATGTTGTTTTGACAATAATAAGATTATGTTGAACAATTATATGAGTGTACATATCACCGTTACATAAGCGAATGGCGGATCATAGTCTATAACAAGATATTGTAACTAACCACATGTAACTAACCTACTGATAATGTTGTATTTTGATGGATGGGCTATGGTTGGTTATGGTAACACTTATGTTGAATGCATTTAAACAATCCGCCATATTTACGGTATCATACATACGTCACATGCAGAAAAAAGTTATTTTTTTCATCTGAGTGAAACTAATGCTAGTTGTATGCAAACCCCTTATTTTGTAGTTTTGAAACAATTAAAGAACATTACTCTGTTGTAATTTCATTTTAATTGCAACATTGCATGGCTTCAGTGATGTGCGTTTATTAAATGCATTTGCCTTTCCATGAATTACTCAATATACTATAAAGATTTCCTTGAACACAAATTAGCAATTAGAATTGATCTTCAGTTCGTCGGCTTATTTATAGACAAAATCCTCTCAAATCATTGAATAAATACTGAATAATCATGATAATAATAAGTATTATGATTCATTTGAGGTAATATTATGTCTTATCATTCTTTCTCTTTTTCATCCATATTTTAAAACCCGATATTTTTATGATTTAAGATGGGTTATCTTCAAAATAAACACAATTTTTCGATGATTGATCTATGCTTTAAACACTAAAACGCAATGTCATTAAGCAACGAAGTGACAGTATATCATGCACGGGTAATAAAAGTTATTTCTGCCGTAACGAAGCAATAAGTTAAGGGCTACATTCTTAAAAATACCTTTTCAAAAATGACGAGGAAGTTTTAGAGTAAGGCATTTTCCCATTTTTCTTTACTTGATAAACCGTGTTGTAAGTCTATTACTAGTATAAGTCATATTCACTTTAGATTTTAGTCATTTTGATGAGGCGTTTTTAATTCATGTATGCTGTTCATATGCTGGAGGTGACAGCTTGTTCTTGATGACACACTTCTATCTTTATATATTTTTGTTGGTTATATGAAAGGAATTGCATACTATTTTTTTAATTACAGGTTATCAGATTTTTTTCAATAGTTCTAAAGGGAACTAGGTAACTTTTAGAGTATAATTGATTTTGCACAGTATACCTATATAAACAATCAGAGAAAGTTCAACTAGTGGCCTGGAAATGGTATGTATTAATGTTCAATGACACGTGGTGATTAAGTAAATAATTAGTGTATTATTGTCTCAACAAAATAAAAATATCCGAAGTGGAACATATATGCAATGTTATATGCGTACAAATCACTATCGTATTGTATTACTGATTTAAAAGAAAAGATAAAAAAAAAAAACATTTAAATATCAAAAATATAATTTTGTTTTTCCACAAATATCAATCACATATAATTGTTTTAAAATCCTTTTAATATCAAAGTATAATAATTTTGAATTTCGACAAATTGTTCCAATCACGAATAATAGTTTAAATGCAAAATAAATATTTCGCAATTAACGTTAATGGAAGGGACTAGCCTAGAATTAAAAACTTATAGAAATTCTCTAAATAAAGCTTATAAGTATAGTAAAATCTAAAACAAGAATTACATACGAATGACTCAAATTGAGAGAGAATTAATTTGCAACATATCATTCTTTGATGGTGGTGTGACTATCCTGTGTTTCCTAAATCCTAAATCCTAAATTTGTACCTCAGATAGTACTTTAGATAATTTAACACACTTTAAAAGAGAAACAATTTCATTAAAAATAATTTGTTTGGTTATCACAGGTGTTAGTAGAAACAGGATCTGTTTAAGTTTTCAAACTAGAAACACTGTTTTTACAACACTTTTTTGCGCCGGCGTAAAATATCAAAGTAGGTGAAGAATTGCATTTTTCTCCAATATTCATCAAAATCATGGAAAACTACTTGTTGGATATATAACTATAAACATGTTCTATCGAATCAAGTAAAAAAATATGTAGGTAAAAAATTAGTGGGAAGAATCTAGGCCAGTCGCTTGAATAGACCTATGTGATGTAAACTTACTGTTTCCCATAATGTGTTTTCAGGAAAATGAAAAGATTGTTCTTGCAAATAACAAGTGCATTACTGTTGATGCTGTTTTTTTTTTGTTTCAACTCTTTCGAATATGAGAAAAAAAGGTCGCGCGCCCGTACCATAAAACCTTTTCTGGATACGCCGTCACTGGGGGATACTGTTGTGGCATTTGTCAACTTTGTATTAAAATTCATAAGATGTCTACACTGTGTGTAGAACACGCTAACAGGAGACCGAGCGTAAAGTTGTCAAATTTGACACATCAATTCTGCATAGCTTCATGCATTAGTGCAACAGGCTTTATTTTCGCGTTTTAAGTGTCATGAAATCATGACAAGATCAATGAAGAAAGAAAACTTCCTGCGATTAATTTGAGTAGTCAACCTACGTCGTGCACCATACGGTCAGTTACGATAGAAAAGGAAATGGAATACAAGTCAGAACTTGCAGACGAGACGAGAATAATTTTTGTAAGAGCTTTTGATGTAAATAAGTTGGCGGACAAAGTTCATGATGAAAGGAAGAATTCTGAACATAATATTTAGTGCTTATTTGTAATTTAGATTTGCTTTGCCGTAATCTAAAGTAATTCGATATTTTATTTCAATTTCAATCAATAGTAAATATTATTATTATGCTCAAACTTATTGAATTGTACTGTTCAAATGTTAGTATATATACGAGTGTATAATGAAATTCAATAATATCAATCTATAAAAAATGTTATTTTGACCATGACATACGGTATTAAAAATATTTCGATTTGTGTATATCTATTTACAAAAATATGTCGAAAAAATTGATATCCTACATGAACATACCCAAATAGGTGAATGCTAATGATGAATATGAAATATAAAATCTTATATATTATATAAAAAATTAAATATGTTGCATAATTCATTTTTTCGCATGAATGATAACAATGATACCAACATTTAATAAATACTATTTAAAATACCCGCTTATCACACCAATATGTTTCAAGGTGCTTCTAAAATCATTAGGTAGATTTTTTAAATCCATCTATGCTTTGCAGAACTATTCTGAAAGATTCAGTTGATTAACAATTTAGGTAATTTCAAAAGGAGTTTGATTTTATTTCAATAAGCCGACATTTAGAAAATAAAAAAACATAGTTGATCTGTTCATTCTCCGTTAAAATGGCAAGATATTTTTACCAAAAGGACCGTGTTTGTGGAGGTCATATTAGGTCAAAAAGGTAAAAACGTCAAAATATTCTTTAAAAAATACTTCGGTCTTGAAACAATCATAATATATACATTTTGTCCTTTTCCGATTCAGTTTTAATTGCAATATTGTGTAGCATTACTTTCAGATAAAAAAATATGTGTGATTATGACTTCCTGATTAAACAGTAAACCAATCAAGCAATTCGAATTGGTCTCAGATGATTTCAACCAATAATATATTTAAATAATTGAAATACAAACTCAATAATTATGTTTTCTAAATTTGAAGCCACACTCTTAAAATTATCTTACTCTTGTTGAGTAAAAACTTACTCAACGGTCACAGCTCATTTTGTTGAGTAAAATCTTACTCAACGTTGGATAAACTTTACTCAACGTTGGGTAAACTTTGCTCAACGTTGAGTAACATGTGCTCAACATTGAGTAATATTGACTTAACCGAGTAAGATTTTACTCAATGTTGAGTAAGATTTTACTCAACTATGAGCTGTAATGTAACCTTTTTACTCAACAAAGAGTAAAATAATTTTTAGAGTGCACCATATCCGTAAAAAGATGCTGTATTGCAGCAGACATTGTTGCTAAATGCCAGATGAAGGCCAGAATATGACCTCTTTTTAACTGAGATAGAGTCTAGAATATGCAGAAAATCAGCATAATGTCACCAATTTTCAAGTAAATTCTAATAATTGGTCTGTTATTAACTATCAATAATGAAAAACTTTTTGTTTGTGTCATTTTGGTAGAATTTATATGGTTTCTCAAAACTCAAAAAAATGAAACGTGATTTTCGACACGCCATAACTCAAAAACGTTGCCTTAATCTTACATTTGTGTTTGATTTGTCAAAAAGACATATTATTCATGTCCATCATCTTTCAATCGAGACCAATCATAAGTCAACCAGTCGAGAAAATGACGATAGATCAGAGGCCATTTTGTATGTTAAGTCTATATTGGAAGCCATTAACCGGTGTTGCGTTTCCTATACTTACTCAATACCAACATATATAGTTTTAGACCTACTTGCTTAAAATGAGCTGAAAGTCTCGAATTAAGGTTTTGGATAAAAAGCCTCTAAAGTGAAAAAAAACTATTGATAAAGTCAATTTTACATTTTCTTTCATGTAAAACGCCTTCTTGCATATTCTCCAAGCTATATATAAAGTTTGAAAAGTGATTATGGCAGGGAAGTACAATTATTCATGGTTATTTTACCACATTTTCGTATTAAACTTTTTCATAATCCAATAAATTCAACTCGAATACGGGCTATTGATTCCGTCAGCCATGAATTTTAATCATTATATTAAAAAAAAAAAAAAAAAGAAGAAAATATGACATATTACATTATTATTCGAAAGCTGAGAATATAAAAAAATATCTAAATTTTGAATTTTGTGACGTTCATTTGTGTGGGACAGGATACATGATACATTTAGCACAACACATACTTTTCTTATGTCTTGTCATTATACCATCATGTTATATTATTTTGATGACATCTGGCTTAAAGGGACTGGCCTAGATCCTGTCCGCTGATTTTCTGACTATATTTTTTTTTCACATGTATCGATAGGACATGATTATACAAACATATCCTACCAGTAGTTTTCGCTGAATTTGTGTAACAGTGGAGAAAAATGAAATTATTTACCAGCTGTATTTTTTGTCGCCGGCGACAAAAAATGATTGAAAAGGTGTTTCTAGTTTCAAATCTTAAAAAGATCTTGTTTCTACACATGTGATGGGTACACACAATTATTTTTGATAAAATTGTTTCTCTTTTGATATGAATTAACTTATCTCCAAGAGCTTCATTTGATCTTTTACCTGGTAAATCCAGACTGTGGTTCAAATTTAGGATTTAGAAAACACTGGATAGTCACACCACCATCACAGATAGATATATTGCAAATCAATTCACTGTCAATTTGAGCCATTTCTGTGTACATTTGTGTACGTTTTTGGATTTTACTACACTTTTAAGCTTTATTTAAAGCATTTCCAGAAGTTTTTCATTCTAAGTGGAATCTAGGGTAGTCCCTTTAATATCAATTACAATATCACTTAGGGAAATGACATTGTAACATCTTCATTAAAATGCTTTAATAAGGCAACAAGGACCCATTATCGCTCCAATAAAAGCTGTTTTGCAGCAAAATTGCTCGGATTTCTATTTTTTACACTTGTTTGTGTTATTACGATTTAGGTGTTCAAAGTATTACTTTCTATAATACATATACATTTGTTGAAACATCTATGGGTATGTCAGAAAGTTCGCTTGAAATTGAACCTATCATGCTTTAAGCAAAAATCTATGCTTTAAGTTAATAAAGAGGACTTGGTTGCATTCCTTCTGGAGAGTCTAAGGCTGAGCTTTTAATGCACAAGCGAGTGTGTCATCATCAATTCTGAGAGCAAAATATAATAACAGAACAGTTGTCCCATATTTTATGAGACTATGAAGTTGTATCATACAAATTTAGAGTCTGGTTCTAGTTATGGTCCTGGTGTTATATTCCGATGTGAAGTGATAGTTGTAAAACTACATTTTATGGTAAAAATTACTAGTGTAAGAAAGCAGTAACATAATACCTGTTTTTGTGTTTAATACTATAGGGAAATAAATGTAACTATTTCTTTCAAAGACGGCAGATGGCTTTTATGATAGACTATCCCATATTTACTTACTCTGACAGACTGCGTATTTGGTGTGAAATAAATCCAATAGAGTTTTGTTTTTCTCTCGCAGGTCATTAGTAGTTCAATAGTTTACTATTATAGATAAGACAAATCTGGCATCCCACATAAAATGAAGATACGAGAAAGCAAACTCTATTGCAGAAAAGCTGATATCATCATAAATCGTATTAAATCGCATCTGGACGCTTCTTTCTAGTGTAAAGCCGCGGATAGCGACAACATCGTGGTATCAGGGCAGCAAAGCTGTTGCATATCGCTCGTAATTAATTCTTAAGAAAAACTTCAACTCAAAAAGTGCGACACGTAACTCATGCTGCGGAGCTTGGTTTGTTCTTGTTGTGAGAATAATTTTTGGTCCTTGACAGATATGCTTCTTTAAACTGAATTCAAGATCATCTTTTTTCTTTTAGTGTTTTGAAAGTATTCGATATTTGCCTTGTCGGTTTTCCTCATCTTAACTCTATGAATAAGGTGCAAGGAAACAATCAGTATGTAGCTTTTTCTACACAACTGCATCAACAGGTTCGCTTAGTTTATTTCTGAAAATGTATTAGGAATATAGTTAGAAAGTAGGATTTCGCAAACCATATAAGGACATCATTTTGATTATTATGATATGCCTTTTATGATCTACGACTTGTGGTGTTCGTAACTTTGTATGTAGATTTATTCGACTGATGACTTTTCTCCGGCCTCTTCTGATCAAATAATGACTTTGAGACTTCGCCACTGGGTTCTATTCAACATGTTCAAGTTTAAGGTACCCAATTAACAACATTTTCCCGCGATTTGGATTTGAGTAGGAAACCTATATCGTGTGCCATACGTTCGGTCATTGATAGTAAGGAAATAAATTGCAAGTCGGAACTTGTAGACGAGTCTCATTTCTTTAGGAAATGTTCATGAAAATAAGGTATAGGCGAATGCAAAGAAGATTTTTGAACTTTTATCAAAGTGTGTGGTGTAATTTGCACTACTTGACATTTTATTCTGTACTATACAAAAAGTTATCACTCAGTTCAAATTCACAATCGCGATGCTTGAGCTTATTGGATTGTATACTGTTCAAATGTTAGATACATCACTGTACTCGGTAGTATCATGCACGCATGATATATTAGGAGATATTCTGGTATACAGAGTTTTTGCAAATCTTATATAAGGAAATCATTTGATGATTATGATTTACCTTTTTCATATGGTCTGCGCCTTTGTGTTCACCGCTTGTAGATGCCCTTTTCTTCGGCCTCTTCTGACCAAATAATGAAATATTGGGGTTCCTTCGCGCCCAACATGCCCAACGCCACCTCAGACTACGCCACTTGGTTCCAATCAAGTTAAAATACATATACAACCTTGATTTCCCGCGATTAATTTGAGTAGGAAATCTACGTCGTGTGCCATACGTTCGGTCATTAATAGTTAGGAAATAAATTGCAAGTCGGAACTTGTAGACGAGTCTTATTTCTTTAGGAAATGTTCATGAAAGTAAGTTATAGGCGAATGCAAAGAAGATTTTTGAACTCTTATCAGAGTGTGTGTGGTGTAAATTGCACTACTTGACATTTTATTCTGCACTATACAAAAAGTTATCATTCAGATCAAATTCGCAATCGCGATGCTTGAACTTATTGGATTGTACTGTTCAAATGTTAGAATACATCACTGTACTCAGTGAAAATTGATCTATGGAAAAACGCGGGGTGACGGTAGTATCATGCACGCATGATATATTCTGGTATAATGTAGGTATACTACCTACCTTGTAAAAGAATTTCAATATATGTAGATATTTACATTAGCTATGAATGTTTAGTAATAATTATGTATACTTCGTAAATAAAAAGTCTAAAATGCTCAACACTATTTAACTCTCTTGAGGGCATTAGTAAAGTCCTAGACGCACAGGCTGCAAGCAAACGCACTTTTTATTTTACATTTTTAATGTTGTAACATTCTTGTTCTTGCATAATAACAAGGGTCTTTGTTTGATATGTACTTTGTTTATGATATTTGTTTTTGATATTGGAATAAATGAATCTGAGGATTCACTGTAACTTATTATAATTATGATAATAGATATTGGCAATGCACACGCATCACACAATGCGCTTTTATAATAAACATAGGTGGATTATATGTTTTGCAAAACTGTTAAAATAATTACAAATATACATAAACTCATGTTCTATTATACCTCGTTATAATCAGATGCAGTATTAGCTATAGCCATGTATATAAATTAAATATATCGTCTTTAAATAAGTAGTCAATATTATACAAATAACGAATGTTTATGAGTGTTAAAGTGCAAAAAGTTTCACGAGGTGAAAACTGAAATGTTCTACTATAACGAGGCAAAGCAGGGTGAAAATAAAACATTTCAGCCTTCACCAAATGAAAATATTTGTTCTATTGCCCGAGTACAATCGGGCGGGTGGCGAGAATCGCTTCCCGATTTTGAATGCCACACGCTCTCGAGCCAAATGGCCAAATATAGCGATTACACACGGACCCATATAAATGAATCCCGTTAACACAGATAATTGTTGCACAGAATTTTCTATACGACAATAGACTCTGAAAGTCTTCTGAACCACCCTAAAACCGTAAACCAATCAAGTAATTTAAATTGAGCTTTATTTATGATGTTTTGAAAAATGAAATGAAAAACAACGCAATAATTATATATGATATTAAAATTCCAAGCCTTTGAATCAATATCATTGACAGTGCCGTAACCAACGACATTATTTCTATTTCTACAATAATCAAAACACATACGTATATGCCTTGTCATCATACTGTTATCATGCTTCATATTGTTGATGACATCAGTTACTAAATAACACTGTTATATCTTCATCAACAGGATTAATGAGAAAGTAAGGATTCATTATTAAAGCTATTATTGTACTCAAATTGCAGAGGAATTCGTTAATATGTTATTAGCTGTTGTATTTTTCAGTCTATTTGTGATGGCTCAACCCGAAAGGGGGGAACTTTGCAGATGATATCAATTTTAATTTTATCATTTCATCTGTTGCAGCATTTTCTAAGCTTTAAAATGACACCTTACTTGTTGAAATTGATAAAGGAGATCAAATTTTACAAGAGAGTATCTGCTGAAAATTCTTATATTTTTTTGTTTTTTTGCTGCCTATTTTCATCAGTTTCTTGAAAAGTGTTTTGTCGCAAAGTCCCCCTTTTCGGGGTGAGTCATCACATTTAGTTTACAAAGTACAATTTTGGAATAAATCTAGTTATCGAAACATCAACTGTCACATTTATAGGTTGCTCAGGGAGTAAATTTCATTCCTTCTATGGTCATCGATATCTTGAGCTTTCGATTTTCAATTGAGTACGCTATTACTTAAATGCCAAAGTGGTCGCCCACATTAAAAACGCTGGACTGGTATCAGTAAACATAAATTTAATATCTGGCTTTGGTTTCGATTCAGGTGTCATCCCGTAGTGAAGTGATTGTATCAAATTCTCGAGTAATGAAAATTAGTTTTTATTGTAAGTAAGCAATAACATAACTATGTTTTGAATATAGCAGATGGCTCGTTATGTTATACTTTTTATATTAAGTAACTCTGACAGACCATGTTTTATGTGGAATGAATCTAATATTTTTTTCTTACAAGTCATTAAAAGTTAAATAGTTTATCATTCAGGTACAGAGAATGTGGTATCACGTAGATATTGAAGATACAAGAAAGTGGACGCTATTACAGTCAAGCTGATTTTCAATATAAATCACATTGTGTCGCTTTGTATTTGCAGCGGATAGTGACAACACCGTGGTAATCAGAGTAGTAAAGCTTAAGGCTGAAAACATAGTTATTTTGAGCTACCAAATATTTGGTGCAACAAATCTTTGTTATCTTTTAATCTGATATATAGTTCGAATGTGTTAACGGAGGCTTGGTGATGAAAAAATCAATACTACCACATTGAGGAGTATTTGGTGAAAATGTATGGTGATTTACAACACCAATTATCCGTTATTGATTACACTCTTAGAAAACCAGGATCAAATACGAGCTTATCCTGATTCCGGATCAAATATATGATCCCAAAAAGGATCAGATTGATCGAAAAAGGATCAGATTGATCGAAAGAGGATCAATTTGATCCGAAAAGGATCAGATGTGGTCCATCTTCCGGGTTTTGTCGGGTTAAATTTTATTATTTTAGCTAATAAAGCAGGGGTGTTTCTGGATGGCATAAACATGGGTCATTGAAAATTTATCATTTCTGTGTTATTTTTTCATCAAATTTGTTCATTTTTTCAGCATAGACAAAAGATAGAATTCACATAATAATTAGTAAACTTTATTACGGTTAAGTGAACTGATCAAGGACATTACTCAATAGAACAAGAGGAATCGTGAAACTGGACCAGAAAATGTTACATCTTAATAATTGACAAAGCATAAGTTTTGTTAAAGTATACCAATTAAAATGAAGCAAACATTATATTGAAGTATGTTTTGTAGACTATAAAATAACACCTTTACTATTATCTGACTATCCGGTAAAGCCAAGACCCTTACACGTAAAGATTGTTATGTTTTTCTGAGACACGTTTGGTGTCTGGACGATGGATAAATAAAAGTATGCTATATTTCTGTAGGTCATTTGAGCCCAAATTTTCTTGACTAATTTTGCGCCATATAGCTTTACTATTATTGGTGTCATATTCCTTGTCACATCATGATGACGTATTTTTTCAACTTTGTCATGATAGTGTAAAGTTGTAAACTATCATTCGGCTGCCATAAAGTATCTATTCTAGTTAGTGTAGTTTAATCTTGGATACAGACATTTCATTTTAGGGCCCACAATAGGCTTTTCTTCGGCCTCTCCTGACCAAATAATGAAATATTGGAGTTCCGCACCCCACATCACCTCAGACTACGCCAATGGGTTCCAATCAAGTTTAAAATACACAGCCTTGATTTTCCCGCGATTAATTTGAGTAGGAAACCTATGTCGTGTGCCATACGTTCGGTCATTGATATAAGGAAATAAATTGCAAGTCGGAACTTGTAGACGGTTCTCATTTATTTGGGAAATTTTCATGAAAATAAGTTATAGGCGAATGCAAAGAAGATGTTTGAACTCTTATCAGCGTGTGTGTGGTGTAATTTGCACTACTTGACATTTGATTCTGTACTATACAACATGTTATCATTCAGTTCAAATTCGTAATTGCAGTACTTGAACTTATTGGATTGTACTGTTCAAATGTTAGAATACATCACCGTACTCAGTGAAATTCGATCTATGGAAAAACGCGTGGTGACGGTAGTATCATGCACGCATGATATATTAGGAGATATTCTGGTATGTAGGTATACCTACCTTGTAAAAGACTTTCAATATAATTATAATTATAATAATAGATATTGGCAATGCACACGCATCACACAATGCGCTTTTAAAATAAACATAGGTGGATTATCTGTTTTGCATAACTATGTTAAAATAATTCAAAAAATACATAAACTCATGTTCTATTATACCTCGTTATAATCAGACGCAGTATTAGCTATAGTCGTGTATGTAAATTAAACATATCGTCTTAAAATTAGTAGTCAATATTATACAAATAATGAATGTTTATGAGTGTAAAAGTGCAAAAAGTTTCATGAGGTGAAAACTGAAATGTTCTACTATAACGAGGCAAAGCCGAGTGAAAATAAGACATTTCATCCTTCACCAAATGAAAATATAAAATGAAAATGATTGGCTGGCAAGAATCGCTTCCTGATTTTGAAGGCCACACGCTCTCAGGCCAAATGGCCAAATAAAGCGATTACACACGGACGTTATAAATGAATCCCGTTAACACAGATAATTGTTGCACCGAATTTTCTATACGATACTAGACTCTGAATCAACCATAAACCGTAAACCAATCAAGCAATTTAAATTGAACTTTATTTATGATGTTTAGATTTATAATGAAATGAAAAGCAACGCAATAATAATGATATTAACATTCCAAGCCTTTGACATTGAATCAATATCATTGACAGTGCCGTAACCAGCAATGATCAACGACAATATTTCTGTTTCTACAATAATGATAATTAAAACACATACGTATATGCCTTATCATCATACTGATACCGTGCATCATATTGTTGATATGATGACATCAGTTACTAAATACAATTTACCACTGAGATAAATGACACTGTTATATCTTCATCAACAGGATTAATGAGAAAGTAAGGATTCATTATTAAAGCTATTATTGTACCCAAATTGCAGAGAAATTCGTTTATCTGTTTTTAGCTGTTGTCGCCCACATTTAAAACACTGGACTGGTATCAGTTTTATACATGTACATTTATAAATTTAATATCGGGCATTGGTTTCGATTCTGGTGTCATCTCGTAGTGAAGTGATGGTATCAAATTCCCAAGTAATGAAAATTAGTTTTTATTGCAAGTAAGAAATAACATAACTATGTTTTGAATGTAGCAGATGGCTCGCTGTGTTATATTTTTTATATTTAGTAATTATGACAGGCCATGTTTTATGTGGAATGAATCTAATATTTTTTCTTCCAAGTCATTAGAAGTTAAATAGTTTATCAGGTACAGAGAATGTGGTATCACGTAGACATTGAGAATACAAGAAAGTGGACAATATTACAGTCAACCTGATTTTCATTATAAATCGCTTTGTATTAGCAGCGGATAGTGACAACAACGTGGAAATCAGTTTAGTAAAGCTTATTTGTATTCTTTCTTCTATAATTTAATTGCGCATTTCATGTCGCGTGAACTAAGACAAATTCAATACACGCGTGATCAATTTGATGCGTCCAATTCACAAAGACCGTGGGAGCCGAGTGCATTGGACAGCAATCAAAATTTACCACTTGCAATTTAATGGGATGCATATTTAATAACGTAATTCATACACGACAGAAAAATAATATTGCATCTTTGGTGAAAAAACATAAGGCTTTTAACAAAATTCAAAACTAAGCTAAAGTAATAAATCATCCCCGCACATTGGGACAAACTTTACTGGGAGCTGGGAATGTACATCCATGTACATCGATGGACATTCCAGGAGTTGAGATTGTGTCTACATGATGACGCGTCTACCAGATCTGGATTCACGCTACGTATTCAACTTACCTACGCGTGCTACCAAGTTGCTCGTCAACGCACACGCACACGCAGTGTGTGAGGCGTGACGAACATATCGAGTTGAATGTACATGGATGTACATTCCAGGAATCTACGAGGATTTTCATTCCCAGCTTTCGTGTAGTTTGCCCCCAAAACAATGTAACATTCATACGCACTAAACGCGCGTAACGTAAACCGGGACAAGTAGTGCAACGCGGAGTGCATTGTGAATTTTCAATCCACTCCGCGTTCTTTATATTCTTGCATTCCGCTTGGCTAGATAAACGCGGAGTGCATGAAGGTTGGATATTTCATTTTTTAAATATACAATAACAAGGAAATTGTAACTAACAATGGTTGTTTACAATGCCCGCGCATCACACGAACGATTCAAGGCGATTTTATAAAACATTAGGTGGATGTAGTCATCTATATTTTACGGAATTACTCTAAAATAATTTACAAAATGTCACATGAATCATGTTTTATTTATTGCAACCTCATTACCTACAGTGTAAATATGCTATTCCGATTCAGTTTTAATTCAGCATTTTACATGTTGTGTAACTTCAATGGTGTATGTAAATATAATACACTGCCTTTAGATAAGAAGTCAATATAATGTGATGAGGACTGACTTCCTAATTAAATCGTCAACTAATCAAGCAATTCAAATTGAATTCATCAGCTTATGTAATGATAATTGAAATAGAAAACGCTATAATCATGGTCTTAATATTACAAGCGTCTGAATAAATATTAATGAAGCTAGTAAACTGTTAGAAGCTGGAAACCGTATATGGTTACTGATGTATATAAACGTCATTCCTTGTCTTATCATAATTTGCAAGAATCGCTGTATCGCTGAATGTACCCATTGTTTATAATCATGATAATGGAAGAGTGTCTAATGATCGGGCATACTGGTTTGTTTAATTAATGGGACAAATACAGGTAATGTAGATCCGGATTCATGCGCATCTCCAAAATCCAGATCTCCACAGACTGCAAAGAAGCATGTAACGAAGATGCGCATTCACCTGGATTTGCGGTCTCATGTAGATTGTCCTATATCTCATGTTGATACCATGCAAATGTCAATTTTATTTCAGTCTGAATTAATTCTATGTCTGGACAGATCACGTGACGCTGTACTATTACATTTATGATATCCTAATCAACAGAACTATATGAGAAAGCTGAAATAATAAGCTGAAACCAAAACTGTTTTGTACCAACAAAATTTTAACAGAATATTAGTTTAACTATCGAAACATCAACTGGCACATCAGAATGTTCATGTGAAGTTACACCCATAAGCTAATTAAGAGGAGTAGATTTCATTCCTTCCATGGACATGATGGAGGTCATCCATATGTCTTGGCATCAATTAGACTTTCATCATTAGAACAAAATAATTGTCAGGATTGGAATGGTATCATACAAATTTGACGATTGCTTCTAATATTACACTTTACATGGTATATATAATCCCGTAGTAACTTGATAGTAATAATTATTGTAATTGGATACTAGTGTAAGAAAGCAATAACATAATTTTGACATTACATATTCTTATTTTCTAAGGTGGCAGATGGCTTTTTATGGTACATTCTTTCATATTTACTAACCTGACAGACTTACATTTACGTGGAATAAATATATTTTTTCAATAGGTCATTAGCAGTTCAATAGTTTACAAAATTATGAGAATGTGGTATCAAGTAGACATTGAAGATGCAAAAGTGGACACTACGGCAGTCAAGCTGATTTCATCATATATCGCATCGTATCGCTTTGTAGTGTAACGCCACAAATAGCGACAACGACGTCATAATAAGTGCAATAAAGGTCATGTGCACAATTCAAATATTTCGTACTTTGACAAAGTTGAAAAAATTGACGTCATTACGATGTAAAAAAGACTATGAAACCAATTAAGTAAAGCTATATGGCGCAAAATTGGTCAAGAAAATTTTGATTCAAATGACCTTTAAAAATATATAAAGCATATTTTCATTTACCCATCAAAAATCATCCAGACACCTAAATTATTAAAGAACGGGCAAAATCAAAATTTGGTTATCTCTGTCATTCAGGAATTAATACTGTAGTCATATAATGTGATTTATTCAATGAAAATGCCAACTCGACTCCCTTAAGTCGAGACTTTGATACAGGCGTTTCCGTAGACAAAGATTGATCATCCCGCCGAACAGTAAATCCATTCAAAACTTTGGTTCTATTAAATAGAATAACATCCTATGATGATGTTACCAACTGTCGAGTTACGATCAAATATCGCTCCGATATTAAGGCTACAGTCCCTAAAAACGTGTCGCTCGGCTGAATGTCATGTTTACTGCAACTTACACCTATCAGAATGTCACAATTTTTGGCGTACATATTGAATACTCTCTAAATTCTGAAGATTGAAAAAGTCAATCGTGCTTGGAGTGACTCTTCGGGTCAATCGAAAAGATTGACAATTCAATCTACCAAGAGCGAAAATCACTCTTTTTCAGTCGTACAAGTAAAATTTCAAACTTAAAAGAGTGAATTTGCTGTCTGCAAAGGGCGACATTTCAATCTTTTTGGAGTGAAATTTTCAATCTTTTCACCGATTGTTCCCTCAGCACAATCCCTCTCGATTGAATTATATAAGTCAATGTAAATTTACACACACCTATATAATTCAATCGAGAGGATTGTGCTGAGGGAACAATCGGTGAAAAGATTGAAAATTTCACTCCAAAAAGATTGAAATGTCGCCCTTTGCATGCAGATAGCAAATTCACTCTTTTAAGTTTGAAATTTTACTTGTATGACTGAAAAAGAGTGATTTTCGCTCTTGGTAGATTGAATTGTCAATCTTTTCGATTGACCCGAAGAGTCACTCCAAGCACGATTGACTTTTTCAATCTTCAGAATTTAGAGAGTAGCATCTCTAGTTTATACATGGAACTTTACTAGCGATTTCACGTTCATTATCAAGGTTAAAATGACGCCTAAAGACTGCTTCGAAAAAGTTGACTCTTTTTCGCCGAAACCTCTTAATTTCATGATGTTCGAAGAATTCGGCTGGTTTCAAATTTTGACAGATTGTAGGCTTGATACTTGTTATTGAATTACAAACAATATTTTATAAATATGATGAGTTCATTTTGAATGATAATGTAACAAACCCGCGTTGTTTTGCCCGAAAATCCAGACGTGAATTACGACTCTGAGTTCGCTCTGTTTGAACTGTGAATTGCCTGTTTTAAGTATCTACATTATCTATATTTTGTCTGATATGCGCATTCGCATAATTTACTTACAAATTGTGCATTCCAATGAGGCAAAAATTACAAATTTTATGTAAACAAAAGAAAAGATTTTAGTTCACGATCTCAACGCTGCCTTGATAGCTCAGCGGTAGATCCCTCGCTTCGTAATGCATGGCTAACCCCTGCCATAATCCACATTTTTCTGAGCAGATGGATTCCCTTTACCCTTAATGTGCCTGATTAGTGTTTTTAGCATAGCGATTTTAATTGTTTAATGAATTATTAAGGCATAATTATTTTGTGTTTTATAATAACTACTAATATAGGATTAACATACGTAGGAACTTGAAAATATATAGGGCTACATTCATACTTGCCAACTGTCCCTCTTTTAGAGGGACATCCCTCTTTTGACCTAAACTAAATGCCATAAAACGCCATGATGTCCCTCTTTTTGCAAATATCTCTACAGAGTAATGTATAGGAAATTCAGAAATGTCCCTCTTTTTAAACATTTTCTCTCATTTGTTCCTGAAATAAGAATGTTGGCAAGTATGTACATTGCAAAAAAAAAAACATTTTCAAGTTCCTAAGTCAAAGAATGTTTACATGATTATACACTGCAACAATTTTCATAATATCGCAACGCTTCATCTTGCTTCTGTGAAAACGGTTTAGTAAAATGAGCTGTGCGTCTTTTTCATATAACATCACTTATGGGCGTTCCAAAGTAACGTTTGGGACCAAAATATTGGAAAATTTCACTTTTAAATAGCTACAGAACCTAGCATAAACAATATATCAACAAGTTTGTTGTTGATAATTGTGCTCACTGGTGGGGTCAAGACATGTAGATGTTTAAAAATTTAGAAAAAGTCTATGTAACGTTCAGTAACGTTTGTGACAACGCACGGAAATAGATTTTTGCTCCAAATGACTTCGAAGTCAAAATTGTCTGAGGTGTTAGCGATTTTTTATTGCGCTTTACACTGATGATGGGTAACATATTTACAAATATTTCATACAAATGGAAGGAAATTCTATCTTCAGTATTTATTTTAATGCATTGTTTTGTGTGGTAACGTTTGTGACATTTTAGTGTAACTTTTTTGGTAACGTTTGTGACATTTTTGAAATAAAACATGTGCTCATTCATGCACGGATAGAAAATCTTTACAATTTCTGTTTGGGAAAAACTTCTCACGTACCAAGTAACAAATGCACATCTGAAAAACCTGCTTATGTGGTCGAATACAAAAGCTGATTTTTGCTAAAGTAAAAAAAATCATTTTCTATGGAATGAGCCTTTAAAAGAATTCATTCGATGATGATAATTATAGCTGTGGTGTACGGTTGTGAGTTCGTATAAGAAATCACCTACTTTCTTGAGATTGATCTAAGTTGTGAAACAGAACGTAAGTTTTTGCAACGTATCAATTGTAAGGTGTCTGTCGACATGCTTTATGTCCACATAAAAGTCGACTTGAAGCATATCTCGACTTGTCGATATGAAATCTCATTTGTCGACAAAACTGGGCTAGTAAAATTTCATAAAAACTTACGTTCAATTTTCAATTTATCGCTGTTTATTAGCAGTTGAGATTTAAAGTGTTGCATAAATAATTTGATAAATACCTAATCATTCACAACCGTTTTTTAAAGTTATTGATGGTTCACAACAAATAAAACTACAAAATATCAATTTTACATTATCCACATTGTCGTACGCAGAAAAAAACTAGCACATGATCCATTATAGCTAAATCTACGTCAAAAATGGGTCATTAAGCTTATCCAAATCATTTCGTTTTTCCCGCAAAAAACAACTATTTGATATCAACTTTATGTCGATGAAAAAACAGTCTCGACAGAAACCTTGATCAATTGACTTTCTCTGGTTGATGGTGTATTTTGACTTGGGCGATATGGGATGCCCATCAACGCGCAGTCTTTTGCATGCTCTATTTCTTGTACTTTGCGCGTGTAAAGACTACCTGTGTGTCGATGAACGTCGAATGATGCATATCGATTATGAATACAGGGTGTCCCAGAAAAAACCGAACAATCTTTGCGGGTAATTTTCTTAGGTTTATCGGACAGTTAGGAAGTATGTAAACATTGCATTTTATAGTCGATGAATGGAACTTTAAGATACCGTTTATTTCATTTCAATCCGTAATGTATAACAAAAGGTATGTTTTATCAAATATTTGGGTGGATTTTTGTCTGGTCCAATTTTATTATTTTTGCTAATTAAGCAGTGGTGTTTCTGGATGGCATAAACAAGGGTCATTGAAACTTTATTATATCAGTGTTATTTTTTCATCAAAATAACACCTTTTACATATATTCTGACTATCCGTAATAGCTAAGACCTTTACGCGCAAAGATTGTAATGTTTTTCTGGGACACTTTTGGTGTCTGGACGATGGTTAAATGAAGGTATGCTATACTTCTATAGGTCATTTAAGCCCAAATTTTTTGACTAATTTTGAGCCATACATGTTGGTGTCATATTCTTTGTCACATCGTTATGACGTATTTGTTCAACTTTGTCATGATACTGTAAACTATAATTCGGCTGCCATAAAGTATCTATTCTAGTTACTGTAGTTTAATCTTGGATACAGAGATTGATACTGGTTCCAATTTCATGTTTATGTCCCCAATATGCATCCGATCCTTTTTGTGTATATAACTTTCTAATCACAAATGCATATTAAATACAAATTGTGTCCTTTGATTATACTTCCAGCCTTTGAAGTAGTTCGGGTTCTTATCCTACATGTGGATTGGTTCGGTAAATAACTCTTTCAAAAGCGTATCATTTTCATCAAGGTGCAGTATTGTTTCTATTAAAAAAAATAAATGGAGCATTGCCATTGAATGGGAACATTTCGTCTAAAAGACACAATCCTGCACCTCACTCATCATTTTAAGTCTACAATCTTCGCAACCATCTTGGAATTCCCAATTGACAAGCTTGTATAAAATTTACGACATGACTGAATGTAATTTATGACTTGATTGCTCCACTGAATATCATCTTATCTAACACACTCACGAATGCATAAAGCTATACTGTAGCCTATGTATATTACTAATCTTTATAAGCCATGCGTAAAGCATTCACTATGTCTATCTAGGTAAATTAATTAAAATAGAAATATTTATTCAAAACAATTTTATTAGAATCGAGTTTTAAAGATGAAGAGCCCATTTTTAATGTCAGTGAAATCGAGCTTCGGAGAACAATAAAATGATGATGATGATGATGATGATTTACAGTAACCGTTTACATCGTTTTAAATATAAGGTTGTTTAGTGTTTTGGTTAATAACAAAATATTTAATATTTATACATTAGGTACAGATAGGCCCTATAAATATCACCACACTAGAAGATTATAACTTTATTTTTGAAGGTAATTGAAAAATGTGTTCGACTTGGTCAGTGTATTCAGATAATAATGTTAACTTTAAAAGTTTGTAAACCAGTAGTAACACACATGTTACACTTATATGCATCCATTGAATACATGTGTATCTGTCCAATCACAGATTTTGATGGTCCAATAAAACACCAGAAGAGTTAACATATGTTGTGTGAACACTTCTATTAATTCAAGAAGTTCAAAACCGTTGGACCTTTCAGAAAAAGGGCATCTAATCCACAAGCAAAAATTGCATCAAATCCATGTTACTAATGCCTGACTGACTAATATCTGAACTATTTCACTTCCTTTTGTATTCTTTGTATTTTTCTGTGATTGTTTTGACAACTCTATAGAAATTGAGATACAGGGTAAACTGGGCAGATATCGGGTAAATTTTTGTGAAAACTATAAGGGGAATGTGAGTTTGTGGTTGCATCTTTTGAAGCTCTTAAACCTTATATAACTTTTTGATACTATTTGGTTTCATCAAATTTGCTATCTTGTAAACTTTGCACTCGCATTGATAGTCATTCTAAATGTTAATCGCATTTGACCAGCGCAATTTCCATATTCATGGAATACTTTCTATAAATTTTGAAATTCAATGAATAATGATTAGTGATCACTGTTAAAAGTCGCTAGAGGTGTTTATATTTTCATAACGTTCATAACGTTGATGAATTCATTAATAAGGTTTTGATTAAGAATAAGGGTGAAAGAGTACGATAGTTAGTATGTTCTACATTTTTCTACGATATTTTACAATGTATGTATTATCAACTTTGTGAAAAAGTTCTATTTTATCATTTAAAATGACCGTTAAACATGCCATTGAATAATTAAAATTCGACGATTTGTGATGGCTCACCCCGAATAGGGGGACTTTGCAGATGATATCAATTTTGATTTTTCATTTCATTTTCTAAAAAATGACACCTTGAAATTGATCAAGGCAATCAAATTTTACAACAGAAAATCTGCTGGAAATTCTTATTATTTTCTATATTTTTTGCGGCCTATTTTCACCTGTTCCTTGAAAAGTGTTCTGTCGCAAAGTCCCCCTTTTCAGGGTGAGTCATCACATTTATTAACTCTATTATATATATGTTGGAAGCCTGTTTCTGCATATACAGGGTGTCCAAAAATTAACTACCTATTTTTAACTGCTTATAACTTTAAAACCAGGATTCGCATGGCAACTATAGACATATGTATTGATAGAGGAAACTTGTAGAATTAATTTGGTACCAATAATGATATAATTGCCATTTTTAAAAATAATTTTCAACGTAAATTACGTCAAACGTAAAAAGCCTACTTTCATACTGAGAAGAAAAACAAATGTGTGAGTCACATGTAGAGGAGGAATCAATCTTTGAAGACAGGAGAATCATTCATGATCATTTTAATGACCAATTCAGCGAAACAGCTTTTAAAATGTTAATACAAAGATTTATGATTGTGGTTGTGTCTATATAATTACACAATGCTCATTAAAATGTTTTTAATTTATCAAAGCGTAACTCTCGCATTATGCTCATCTTTAAATGGTACACAACAGCATTACCCCCTTTTACACATTCAAAGTTACACTCACAGGGACATATCAAATTACCTCCTTGTTATCCAGTTAAGCTGCCTAGTATTTCAGAATATGTTCTAGATGGCCTCTTTGCAGATTTCAAAAAAGTATTTTACTCTAACGACAAAGCTCTGGACGTTTGTGCATGCGTTCTTCTTGATCTTCTTGTTTTCACTGGTGATGTTCTGTTTCAGGTCAGGAATAGCCCAGGGTGTTGGGATGTACTGTCCTTCAGACAACTCAAAAAAGTAATCGAGCGGACTTAAATCATGGGAGTGAAAGGGCCGGGGTTTCTTTGTCTTGAGCAATATGATTGTTCATGAAAAAGTTAATTAATAAAGCCATTCTAAACCGTTTAGCTGTATAAGGCGTCATGTTGTCATAGTGAAGTGGCAGAAGAGTATCAACACTGTATGGTATATTGGCTCAACCACTTAAAACTTTCAGACCTTCTTGCTATCTTAGAAGTTTACTGATTGCATAATGTTTGGTACCAAAAAAATTCTACAAGTTTCCTTTATCAATACATATGTCTATAGTTGCCATGCGAATCCTGGTTTTAAAGTTATAAGCAGTTAAAAATGGGTTGTTAATTTTTGGACACCCTGTACAATATGTAACTAGCATTTTCAGACGTATGCGTTATCGACTTTGTGGAAAACATGATTTTTTTTGTAGTAATTATGTTTGTCTATTTCAGTCAGACTTATAATAGTAAACTAGGGGGCCCATGTAACAGTTAGTGCAATGTTTATTTTCATTCCAAGACGGCTAGTCATTTCTATGGAGATATCAAGGCGATAAAAAAGCCAACAGATTTATTGACAATGTGCTGTCTCGATTACACATTAAGTAGAAAACAGAGACTAGAATATGTAGGGCATCTTGAAAAGCTCCAAAGATTGTTGTTTTGAAATAAACTCAGTGTAATGGATCCATAAAATGGTTTTTAGCTTTGGTGACACTTCCTGATATTTGTATGCTCACAAAAATGAAATCCATCCAGATCTTAAGCCATCAGGTTAATTGAACAGAATTTCTGAACAGAATTTCTTATAAACAATTAAATGCTGATATACAGGATGTCCCTATTATAACTTTGAACTTCTTTTCTGGGAAAACAGAGGACACTTTTGAGAAAACTTTATGATAATATAATAAAGTACACCATTTGTTTTTACAAGATGTTTGTTTTGTGTAATTTGGGTCTCTGATTTTAAAAGTTATGGTACATTTTGTGAAGATCCTAAAAATCTGAATGGTCTGATTTTTTAATCTGTAAATATTCAACATTAGTGATGTAATGGCGCACAAGTTGAATGGAAATTGCTAAAAACATCAAATGATTAGGAGGAGCATCCCTTGAATGAGGATTTAAGCAGGATGTTGCGTCTGGTTGATTCAACAATGTCGCGTTCCCTTGTCCGGTCAGATGAATCATTAACTTACTTGTTCTTAAACTTCTAGTTCTTAAACCTCTTTGTCTTCCGTTTTTCCTTGGTTTCTATTAAAGACTTTTGACTTACGGTGTTATTGGTTGGCATTTTTCATTAGTACGATGCGTCTTAAGACTCTTTTTGTGGAAATTATAGCTACTAAATTCTCTGCCGGAAGTAACAGATTCAAGGAATATTAAAGTATCATGAAGATCCGTATACTTTAATTTGGAAATTTAGTCCAGTTTCAGTTAAAGATGAAATTAAAATTTCAGTTAATGTTAGGTAAGATTGTTTGGATTGTTGGATTGATTGTGCTCTAATTGGTTGCAGAATACCATCACATTCTCCTAATTTCAAGTCTAATTTCGCAAATCGGACCAAAGCAGATTGAAAAGATTTTCTTAAATTCTTCATATCTCTGGACTGGAATAGTAAAATTACACGAGACAAAAACCACGTTATAGAGGAATTACCACACTTTTACCACATACTAGTATATCACTATGATTAATATTTGGACAAGCTGCAAATGAGTCGGCAACATGGTCAATGTATTTGTGAATTGTCACTTGAATTAATTAATGGTAACTTTGAAAGTTACCATTTTCCTAACTGACAACCAGTTTAGTTCATCTCAACTGAACGCGGATGGGAGGCTGCTCGCTTCATCTCAGTTGTCTTATTATCTGTTTCGAGTTATTTGGAAAAATGTTTAAGCGGATGAGGACAAGAAAGAGAGTTGAAAAGGGTTACCAGTATTACTATTGAGACTTGTGCAAGAAGATGTTATTTTAAGAATCCAAAAGACACATATTTGCTTGATTGCTGAAGATGTTTAGCAGCTGCGACAAAAATCCTTGTTCGCGCATTAATTATTCGATACAGGCATTGCTTTTGGGTCAAGTTGGTGTAGAATGAGGTATGGTGTAAATAGACAACTGTACATACGAGTTTTAATTCCTTGAGGAATATTAACGCATTCGTATTACAGATTATCAACAGACGGAAGTAGTTATGAGAAACACTTAATCTACAAAAAAAAAAAAAAAAACAATGTCATACACTCCAACTTCTCCATACCAAGCCACGTCAACAATATTAATTTGCTCTTGGATTTTTAAAGGCATCAATCATATGTCATCGTGCCCTTTCGTAAGTTTGCATAATGCTACTCTGATTTCACAGTTTAAAATATGCCGTCTTTGATGTTGTATTTTTAGACTTTAGTCTGAAACAAGGAAACCACCCGAGTCACGATTTTAACGGGGGTTTTTTTTCGAAAAAAATTAGACTTACAAGCCTGCAGCATACAATACACCAACAGGCGAATCATCCAACAGAGTGCACAAACGCACATTTGACAATCTAGCCCCGTTATAGTATATCTTCCTCTGCAGACAACAATTCACTAAAAGCAGACGAAGGTGGCCGCGTAATAAATTGCCTGTTTACCGGATTGTTTACTCAGATTTGATGCGTATTCATCCGTGGTATCGCCAGTATATTTCGATGCGTAAATAAAAAGAAAAGTGGTTCTTTAAAATAATCAGAATATCTTTTTAGCTTTCTGGTCTGGGGTTGAAGTCCCAAACCCAACAGTTTTGAAATCTGCATATCTTTATACACTAAGTAAGGGCATAAAATGAAATTTTTGAGCTGTTGTTAAAATTCAAGTTTTTTTAATGGGAGATTCAAAATCTGATGACGTCACGTCCTACCCCCCCCCCCCCTGACTAAAAGCTTGTTGACATCAGTCATTTTCCGTCTCTTATTTTTCAAATATTAATTTTCATGATAAAGATTTCAACTCGACGGCACATATATATTAAAATACACTGATATGATTGTCGTATAATAAAATCTATTGTAGGAATTAGGCAGCAATTAGGAAATGTTGTACGATATTCTGTATTTGACGTTTCCTTTTCAAATTAACAAATTTTGATTTTTTTTTTTTGGGGGGGACTTCCTCCATAAATGTCTTTCCCAGCATACGAATAATTCTCAAATCACACTGTAAAACTTGTCATCTTCTATATTAAAATGAAAGCTTGATGACAAGAAATAATTTCCATCTGTTACCGTTCAAATCATGTTTATCATTGCGACGACATGTTTAAAGATTTATTTGCCGTATAAGTTACATATTAAGTAGAGAACTCTAAGAAGTCTAAATTACAGATTCTTTGAGCGAAATGCAAATGCGTTGTTTTAAGATCAAAGTCTCGAGCTCATAGAGTCTGTCTCCTTTTATAACCATTCTTATCCATACAATTCGCTTTTTGCCATATCGTTGTGTTTGATGCCAGACCGAAATTAGTTCCAATAATTGTAACTCAGGACCAAGTGTCCAGAGTTACAAGGAATATGTGGAGTTACATTGCCGTTTAAGCTTTTTAAGTTTTGACATGAAATAATTAAGAAATTAAAAACCCAAAAAAAATTCTCTCAACACAGACAACATCTTTAAATAGTGTAGAATCATTACAAAACTAATTTAAATCCAAAGATGAAATTTATTATCCAAAATCTGGACATAAACAAAGTTGAGGTTGTCAAATTCGGAAACCCAATGTTGCAGCTTACAAGGTAAGTTTTGGCCTCAAAATCACACATTGTGATTCTAAATGTTAACAAATTACCTATCATGAGATGCACAAGACTCTCAAGAAGCATATTAATCATAAAATTTGTAAGCAACTTCAATATTTTGGCTGAATTTGCGGTGTGGACTTAGCCTCAAGATGCTCTGTATACACATGCTTAAATGGCAGTTTTACTACATAGTATTTCCCATGACTTGACACTAAGTCAAGTCATGGTGCCAGGACTAGACCGAAATTGACCTTCGGGTTGACAAAGACATTTTGCAAAGGGCATAGCGGCCGCGGTATGAATGGATGTAAGATGATATTCAAGCGATATATTCTTATTATTTCATATGACGTTCAGCACATTTAAATCCTATATCCAGAGGAATTTGAAATGGATCTCTAGTGTAAAGGTTTTTGGAAAAAGATTTATGTACATTTTCAAATTATTGAATAACAAAGTAAAAACACTTTCATACGCACTCTTCTGGGCACTTTAATTTAAAAGTAGGCTCATATAAATTATTCTTCCAAATACCGTATCTTGATAAAACTTTCACATTACAAATAACGTCGAATACGGTATTACGAGAATCAAGAAATGTAAAAATGACATTTTCCAACAGCATGAATCAGAGTGACCAGGCAAAAAGTAATCTAAACGTATATTTTTAGCCAAGTCATATACTAGTACGGTATTCTAAGACAAGACGTAGGGTTGTAAATAAATTCTACAAAATTAACTTCACGCCTGAATTATAAATGTCAAAAGCAATACTTTTTTAATTTTCAATGCCTCGTATGTTTTCTGTCTGTATCTTTTAAAGTAAGATATACATTAAAACAAAAACTCTATTCTATCATTTAAAAATTAATTCAACATCTCAATGAACTCATAGTTCCAGAGTGTTAGTGTATGGAAAGAAGTATCTCTTAAACAATTACCGTATATTGTTTGTTTTGTATTAATCTGTTTTAATGAAATCAAAACGTTGTAAAGCATATTTCATGGCGTTTAAGTTGTTGTTACTTGTGTTTGTGGACGCTTGGGTCAATTTGAAGATCACATGCAAGGCTGGTGTATCTTTGAAGGCTCATTCTCCGATAAAGTGTGCAACTTTGCCGTTTTGGTGTCGCTCATGTTCTTGTTACTTGGTTAACGTTGCTAAGCCTATTACAAATGATTTGATTGGTTTAGTTAATACATTAGAGTCACATTAGTAATATGTGTGAAACTAAACATATTAGCATGCCAGGAAAGTAGATAACGATAAATCTAAAAATGCAAAATCTTTGCTTTTCCCTACGTCGCCAGCCATACTGTTTCTGTTTCATGTGCCCCCGTTCCTAAAATATTCGAGCATATCAAACATGATGCACACTGTTTAACAGCCTGTAATAGGTATTGATAATGACATATAATAGTGTGAAAATAAATTTTTGATGGATGATTCCGCATTAGGTTTATCAAGTAAACTTGAGCGTTGCATAAAATATATGTTATATAGAATTATATATTTACAGTAATGATTTACAAGGATATTAATATCAAAAAAACCTTATGTGACGGTGATGTCGAAACAGATACGTAATGTACATTCTGCTACCTTCTCGCAAAACGAGGTACACTATGAGCCAAAATACTACACCACAGTGTTACGTGAAAAGCTCCTAATTTACTGTAAAGATCAAGTTTGTAAGAAAACAAATTTTCTCAAAAATTAATATTAAAGAAAAGATTCAAACAGATACGTAGCGACAGATACGTAATCTTAAAAATAGGGAATACAATGGTTAACAAAAGTCAAGTATTTTTAAAAACCTCCCATGCACTGTTTCTTCTTCAGAAACCATAAGAGTTTATGATTTAGTATGTTTTTCATTAGTTATTAGAAGTTATAATTTTAGAATTTCTGAGACCAAAGTTGCACGCTTTATCGGAGAAAGAGCCTGAAGTGTTGTATATTAAATGAAATGTAAAGCTTTCTAAATCAGGTAATGCCCTCTACATGAAAGGTGTAATATTTCCTATACAAATGTAATGATCAGGAGCATACTATAGCTGTTTGTTTCTGGTTTTATTTTGAGTAATAATCTAAAACGTTTTGAGGTTTCAAAATTCAGTTTTAAGAAGCATGCACTATATAATATCACAACAGGCGAATCATCAGTAGAAAAGAACTCATAAATACATACTTGAAAACCAAACTGTTTTTTCTCTGAAAGCCTGTTGACATCAGTTATTTTCTGTCTGTTATCTTTCAAGTATTAATTTTCATGATAAAGATTTCAACTCGCTGAAACATTAGTACCGTCACGTAATTCTAGTACAACAAAATATATTTTAAGAAATGATTTATGATTGTGATTGGCGTTGTCTCTAAAAAATAACAAAATGTGAATTCTTTCATAAAATGTTACACTACAATATTTATTCAGACATACAAATAATTCTCAAATCACCTTTATACCTGTAAAACTATGATTTTCGTCTATTCTATATGAAAGTGTCAGCTTGTTGGCTAGATATGATTTCCATCTGTTATCGTTTAAGTCCTCTTTATCAAGGCGATGACGTATTTAAAGATTCATTGGCTATATATATGCAGCGTCTATGTTACATTTTAAGTAGAAACTTAGATTAGCATAAATTACAGATAAGTAAAGGAGAAAGATGCAAGGGTGTTGTCTAGGGCTTACTGAGTCTGTCTCCTCTTATAATCCTTCTTATCAATTCAGCTCACTTTCGCCATATTGCTGTGTTTGATGTGAGACTACAAATGACCTTCGAGTGAAAAAGAACATTTTTGCACTATGGGATATACAAATTATAATTGTGATTCTATTAAAATCACTAAAAACTTTTGGTTTCAACAAAGGCTATATTCATCATGTTTATGAAATCTTTCTTCACGGTTGCTACCAGACATGGTTCTGGGTTGTGGACCCAGTACCAGAAGAAAATGAAATAAAATTAACAAAATAAAAAAGGAACTACTGTAACAATGACTGTTATTTTGGACAATTGATATCACTTATCATATCCAAACTTTTCTATTATGTACGACAACGAGCGTGATCAAAACGATAAAAATAATTAATTACAAACTCAAAGGGATTCTTTTGTTCATCAAATACATGATTCATGTGAAGTTCTTCAATTAACTGTAACTTATCTATTAATAATACATGAACTTATTCTTGTTTTTACACAAGTTGAATACGCAAGATTTTAACATTTTAATCATGTTTAGAAAACTAACCCTGCAAAATCCGTCACTTTTCTGCTTCGTCATATCTGTCACAGTGCTACACAATGAAGGACCAAGTTGTTTTGTATCTGTTGTACACATTTCGAGCCATTTCTATGGAGATTTCAAGGCGAATGTTAATTCAAAAGATTTATTGACATTGATTGTCTCGTGTCTCGATTACACTTTAAGTAAAGAATCGAGACTGCAAGAGGTGTTGTTATGAAATCAAAGTCTTCTCTTCACTGAAACACAATAATTTGAACTCGAAAAATTATAATCAGAACAAAATTAATGTTTATGAGTGTAATAGTGCAAAAATGTTCATGAGGTGAAAGCTGAAATGTTCTACTTTAACGAGGCGAAGATAATAAAACATTTTAGCCTTCACCGAATGAAATATTTGTTCTATTTTGCCCGACGATACAATCGGGTTGGTGGCGAAAATATATGAACCCCGTTAACACAGATAATTGTTGCACCGAGTTTTTCATACGATACTCGACTTTGAACTGACCCTAAACCGTATACCAATCAAGAAATTCAAATTGACTTTATCAACTTTATTTATGATGTTTAGATAAATGAAATGAAAAACTACATAATTATGAGGGTGACTGCATTTCTAAGACCTAAGACCCAAAAACTAAGACCCGCTCTCAAATTTCTCGTTTACTGATTTCACACAGAAATATTTGGTTCTTGTCTTTGTATTTCACGTGTAGAGTCAAACTACTAACCCTAGACCCCAAAACACCATCCACACTAGGGTCTTCGTTTTTCCCTGGAAGATTGCATTTCTAAGACCCTCTATCAAATTTCTAGTATATTGATTTCATGCAAAAATAATTGGTTCTTCTCTTTGTTGCTGACGTGTAAAGTCGAACTACTAACCTTGGAACACCCCTATCCCCTAAATTTGAACTTGACACAATTTACACTTAGGTCTTAGTTTTTCCCTGGGTGACCTCATTTCTAAGACCCTCTCTCAAATTCCTAGTATATTGATATCATGCAAAAATAATTTATTCTTCTCTTTGTATTTGACGTGTAGAGTCGAACTAATAACCTTGGAACAACCCTTTCCCTCAAAATTTGAACTTGACACCATTTACACTAGGGTCTAAGTTTTTTCCTGGATGACTGCATTTCTAAGACCCTCTCTCAAATTCCTAGTATATTGATTTCATGCAAAAATAATTGGTTCTTCTCTTTGAAGGTGACGTGTAGAGTCGAACTACTATCCTTAAAAAACGTCTACCCAAAAATTTGAACTTGACACCATTTACACTAGGGTTTTAGTTTTTCGCTGGGTGACTGCATTTCTAAGACCCTCTCTTAAATTTCTAGTATACTGATTTCATGCAAAAATAATTGATTCTTCTCTTTGTAGTTGACGTGTAGAGTCGAACTAATAACCTTGGAACTCCCCTACCTCAATATTTGAACTTGACACCATTTACACTAAGGTCTTAGTTTTCCCTGGGTGACTTCATTTCTAAAACCCTCTCTCAAATTCCTAGTATATTGATTTCATGCAAAAATAATTGGTTCTTCTCTTTGAAGGTGACGTGTAGAGTCGAACTACTATCCTTAAAAAACGTCTACCCAAAAATTTGAACTTGACACCATTTACACTGGGGTCTTGGTTTTTTTCCGGGGTGACTGCATTTCTAAGACCCTCTCTTAAATTTCTACTATATTGATTTCATGCAAAGGTAATTGGTTCTTCTCTTTGTAGATGACGTGTAGAGTCGAACTAATAACCTTGAAACACCCCTACTGCCCAAAATTTGAATTTGACACAATTTACATTAGGGTCTGCATTTCTAAGACCCTCTTTTAAATTACCAGTATATTGCTTTTATGCCAAAATAATCAGTCTTTGTAGGTGACGTGTAGAGTCGAACTAATAACATTGGGACACCCCTTACCCTCAATATTTGAACTTGGCACCATTTACACTAGGGTCTAGTTTTTCACTGGGTCTTAGGTCTTAGAAATGCAGTTACACATAATTATGATATTAAAATCCAAATCATTTGAATCAATATCATTGACAGTGCCGTAACCAGCAATAACCAACGACATTATTTATATTTCAAAAATAATTAAAAAAACATACGTATATGCCTCCCGATATGCCTTATCATCATACTGATACCGGGCATCATATTGTTGATGACATCAGTTACTAAATGCAATTTACCACTGAGATAAATGACACTGTTATATCTTCATCAACAGGATTAATGAGAAAGTAAGGATTCATTATTTAAGCTATTATTGTACCCAAATTGCAGAGTAATTCGTTAATATTTTTTAGCTGTTGTATTTTTCAGTCTATTTAGTTTACAAAGTACAATTTTCGGACTACATCTAGTTATCGAAACATCAAACTGTCACATTTATAAGTTGTTGAGGGGAGTAGATTTCATTCCGTCATCGATACCTTAACATTTTGATGCTCAAGCGAGTACGGTATTACTTAAATGCCAGAGTGGTCGCCCACATTCAAAATGCTGGACTGGTATCAGTAAATATAAATTTAATATCGGGCTTTGGTTCCGATTCAGGTGTTGTCCCATAGTGAAGTGATGGTATCAGATTCTCTATACTAGTAATAAATTGGTTTTAATTGCAAGTAAGCAATAACATAACTATGTTTTGAATGTAGCAGATGGCTCGCTATGTTATACTTTTTATAGTTAGCAATTCTGACAGACCATGTTTTATGTGGAATGAATCTAATATTTTTCTCAGAAGTTATATACTATAGTTTAATAGTTTATCAGGCACGGAGAATGTGGTATCACGTACACATTGAAGATACAAGAAAGTGGACACTATTACAGTCAAGCTGATTTTCATTATAAATCGCTTTGTTTTAGCAGCGGATAGTAACAACACCGTGTAAATCAGTGTAGTAAAGTTTATTTTGTATTCTTTCTTCTATAATTTAATTGCGCATTTCATAAATACACGTGCGATCAATTTGATGCGTCCAATTTACAAGGACAGTGGGAGCCGAGTGCATTGGACAGCAATCAAAATTTATCACTTGCAATAATGGGATGGAAATTTATTAACGTAATTTATACACGACAGTAAAACAATATTGCATCTTTAGTGAAAAAAACATAAGGCATCACCGCACATTGGGGCAAACTACACTGGGAGCTGGGAATGTACATCCATGTACATCGATGTACATTCCAGGAGTTGAGATTGTGTCTACACGATGATGCGTCAACCAGATGTGGATTCACGCTGCGTATTCAACAGCGCGTATGTGTTTGCGCCTATGCGTTATACCTACGCGTGCTACCAAGTCACTCGTCAACGCACACGCACACGCAGTGTGTGAGGCGTGACGAACAAAACGAATTGAATGTACGTGGATGTACATTCCCAGCTTTCGTCTAGTTTGCCCCCAAAACAATGCAGCATTCACACGCACTAAACGCGCGTAACGTAAACCGGGACGCAACACGCGGAGTGCATTGTCCGCTTCGCTAGATGAAACGCGGAGTGCATGAAGGTTGCATTTTTATACAATAACAAGGAAACTGTTACTAACAATGGTTGTTTACAATGCGCGCGTATCGCAAGAACGATTCAAGGCGATTTTATAAAACATTAGGTGGATATCTCTATTTTACAGAATCACTCTGAAATAATTTACAAAATGTCACATGAATCATGTTTTATTTATTGCAATCTCATTACCTACAGTGTAAATATGCTATTCCAATTCAATTCAGCATTTTACATGTTGTGTAACTTCATTGATGTATGTAAATATAATACACTGCCTTTAGATAAGAAGTCAATATAATGTGATGAGGACTGACTTCCTAATTAAATCGTCAACTAATCAAGCAATTCAAATTGAGTTCATCAGCTTATGTTTAGATAATTGAAATGGAAAACACTATAATCATGGTCTTAATATTACAAGCGTCTGAATCAATATTAATGAAGCTTGTGAACTGTTAGGAGCTAGAAACCGTAAAAATAATGGTTACTGCTGTCCCGGGGGGGGGGGTGTCTTCATTTTTTTTTGTACGGGTATGTGCCTGCCGGACTCCGAAAAACTGACCATCTCTATACCTATCTTTGGCTCAAAAACCCACCCATCAGTATACCAATTTTAATGGAAAAGCACCCAATTTTACTCAAATTGGGTGCTTTTTTGCAAATTTTCCCAAAGCACCCAATTTACGAAAATTGGGTGCTTTCATCTGAGATGAAAAACACCCCATTGATATACCAAAATCCTGGAAAAATCACCCCAAAAGGCAGGCACATATACGTATACCTTGTCAATGTAAGAACCCCCCCCCCCCCCCCCCACCCCCCCACCCCCGGGACTGCTGTATTTAAACGTCACTTCTTGTCTTATCATTGCAAGAATCACTGGAATATGGCGTAATACCCATTGCTTAAGGCAGAGTGGCTATGACCGGGCATAATGGGCAATCTACAGAGTGCAGATCCAGATTCATGCGCATCTCCAAAATCCAGATCTCCACAGACTGCAAAGAAGCTTGTAACGGAGATGCGCATTCATCTGGATTTGCGGTTCCATGTAGATTGTCCCTATATCTCATATTGATACCATGCAAATGTCAATTTTACTCTAGTCTGAACTAATTTCATATCTGGACAGATCACGTGACGCCTGCCACTTTACTATTACATTTATCATGTTTATGATGTCCTAATCAACAAAACTATGAAACGAGAAAGCTGAAATAATAAGCTTAAACCAAAACTGTTTTGTACCAACAAAATTGCAAAAGAATATTAGTTTAACTATCGAAACATCAACTGACAAATCAGAATGTTCGTGTGAAGTATTAAGAGGAGTAGATTTCATTCTGTTCTGCAGCCAAATTGCTCAATAATCTGTTTGTATTTTTCAGTTTTTTGTGTTACTGTTTAGGCGTTCAAAGTATCTATATAAATGCATATAAATTACTGAAACATCAATGGACGCATCAGAATGTTCGTTTGAAATTGAACCTACCATGATTTCAATTACAAAAAAGGACTAGATTGCATTCCTTCTGGAGAGTCGAAGGCTGAGCTTTTGATGCTTAATCGAGTGTCATCTTTAGAGCAATAAATAATGCCAATATAACTGTCCCACATATCAGACTCTGAACTTGTATCATACCAAATGAAAGTCTGGAACCTTCTATATGGTTCCGGTGTAATTCCTAAGTGAAGTGATAGTTGTAAAACTACAATATATGGTAATAATACAATTAGTGTAGTGTAAGAAAGCACATAATACCTGATTGATTAATACTATAGAGTAATAAATGTAATTATTTTTACTTTTTTTGCAAGGCGACAGATGGCTTTTATGATACACTATTCCATATTTACTAACTCTGACAGACTGCACATTTCAGCGGCGTGCCCAACGTGGGGGGGGGGGGGGGGGGGGGGGGGGGGGGGGGGGGGGGCACGTTCCCCCAGTCGGGTTTGACAGTCGGGGAAAAAACTCCATTCGGGTAAATCGGGGATCGGGACCAGCTCCCACGAACGAAGCCCTCTTTCCGAGCCCCGACTCAGCTGGCTAAAATCAACCGACTCGGTTTAGATTCTGTTGATTGTTGTTCACGAATATGACGATTATTTTTTTCGCGCGGTACGTGCCCATGTCAAAAATCAATTACTTTTTCATATACTATTTTTCCGCTTAATTTTTTGGGCCTTAGTTGTTTAATTGCCCCCGGTTTCCCGGTATGAATATCCTGGATGACAAGCCACTGGAAACCGCCAGAGACAACTAAAGCAAAAAAATGATACATGTAGCATTTTCATGTATTCACTGGTGGCACCAAGGAATACATAGCGGGGAGGTGGCACAACTTTTGCGTCCCCTATCCCCCAACTTTCAGTCACTGACACAATTATCAACACTCATACAGAATGTCCAAGAATGATTTATACCCGGCTATCGGATTTTTTTGTAGAGTAGTGGGTAAGATTTTGACCAAATCTTTTTAATTTTCATGTTAAACATGTCTTTAGGCTTCTGAAAAATTTTGATTTTTTTAAATCGCATGTTCCTGTGGAGAGTTATAGAAATTTTTCCAAACAGGGTATATTTTGCGAATTATAAATTTGTAATCAGAGAAATTATTGAAATTGAACTTTCAATTAAAACTGACTCTTTTACTTATCTAAAATATGTTACGTTTCTAAATTTAAAATACAATTTAAAATACAATTTCGGTTTTATTGATTGACTCAGAGTCAAAGAGTGTCCTTGAGAAAGAAATAACGATTTTGGTTACGCTTGAACAGCTTTGTAAGATGTTACACCTTAGGGATAAACTTTACATTTGACATGGCTAATGACAACCGGAAGTTACTAGTTTGGATGGGTATTATGGGTAACAACTCAATATTAGGACCAGTATTTGTCGACAGAAACCTCAACGCGGGTAGTAGTTTGACATAAACAGAACTGTGGTTCCTTAAACTGGCCCGCCAATATGTTCCATATCTGATTAAGACTATCTCACTCTTCCGAGTAGGAATAGAATCAGAAGTCTGCAAGGTAATGTTTTTTGTAGATCATAGAAAATTACTGAAGCAAAGAATCAAGATTTGAATTTGGTCAAGTTGTATTCATTAAACTTTAAAAACATTGGTAACCAAAACCTTGGTTGCATCAATTTTCAATTACGTCATAATTACGTCATTGCACAAAACACTGAAGCATGATATTTTGATGAAACCTATGGAAAATGTAGAAAACTTATCCACTATTGATCCGATATTTATTTTTTTTTAATTTTCGCCGAAAATCAGATTTCGGCGAAATTTTCCGACCTAAAGTACTTTATGACGTCATAATTACGTAACGCCTTGACCGATTTTCATTATTTTGGTATCAATAGAAAGAGGAGACCCTACCTTATACTATGGTATAAAACAACCACACTTTTGGCACGTCAATTTCATTTTCACAGGGGGGGGGGGGGCCCCCCCCCACCCCACCCCTTAGGCGACGACGTAGCAGAAAATACGTTAGGTGGACGAGGGTTAATATTTTTTCTGATTTTTTGAAACCGGGTATAAATCGTTCGTGGACACCCTGTATTTAAGTTTCCTCTTTTAGATATTCAAACGTAAAATATAGAAAAACTTTTGCACGCTTCGCGCGTTTATTAAGATTATATCTCAGTTTTTAGCTACAATTTGTTTCAAAATTTCGCGTGCTTCGCGCAATATAATTTACTGACCGTAATCATGAAAAATAAGGCCTTCAGTCAAAATTTAAATGGATCCAAGAAAATAAGAAAGTGGTGAAAATGTAACATCATGAACAAAAATCTGATGAAAATAAAAAATGACGAAGTGTATCGAAGCCTTCATATAAGGAAATCATTTGATGATTATGATTTACCTTTTACATGTGGTCTACGCCTTTTTGTTCGTATGTAGATACCCTTTTCTTCGGCCTCTTCTGACCAAATAATGAAATATTGGGATTCCTTCAGCACCCCACACCACCTCAGACTACGCCAGTGGATTCATTTAAGTTTAAAATACACACCCTTGATTTTCCCGCGATTAATTTGAGTAGGAAACCTATATCGTGTGCCATACGTTCGGTCATTAATAGTGAGGAAATAAATTGCAAGTCGGAACTTGTACACTAGTCTCATTTCTTTAGGAAATGTTCATGAAAACAAGTTATAGGCGAATGCAAAGAAGATTTTTGAACTCTTATCAGAGTGTGTGTGGTGTAATTTTGCACTACTTGACATTTTATTCTGTACTATACAAAAAGTTATCACTCAGTTCAAATTCGCAATCGCGATGCCTGAACTTATTGGATTGTACTGTTCAAATGTTAGAATACATCACTGCACTCAGTGAAATTCGATCTATGGAAAAACGCGTGGTGATGGTAGTATCATGCACGCATGATATATTAGGAGATATTCTGGTATGTAGGTATACCTACCTACCTTGTAAAAGATTTTCAATATATGTAAATATTTAAATTAGCTATGAATGTTTAGTAATAATTATGTGTACTCCGTAAATAAAAAACGAAAATGATAATAATAATGTACAGCTTTTGTATAGCGCTACTAAATTTGTGAACAAATTCTCAGAGTGCTGCTGCCTATTATTACGCTGCCGTCAGGAAATCGTCACAATCAGTTCGCATCAATTTGAGGTGCTACTGGCCAGGTGCACACTCAATCTGCACTTAGATTGTTATATCCCCCATAACAGCTACCCAATATCGCTCGGGTCGACGAAGCAATTGAGATTAAATGTCTTGCCCAAGGACATAACCCGTTGGCCGTAGCGGGGCTCGATTTCGCGACCTCGTGATTCGGAGTCCTGCACTGTTCCACTAGACCACACGAGCTCTCATTGATGCTACCACTTTTCACCACTATTAATATGGATTAGTTATTTTACATTTTTAATTATGTAAACATTTTTCTTGCATAATAACAAGGATACACTTGACTGGTATTATACAAATTAATATTATCTGACTTAGGTTTCGATTCTTGTGTCATCCCGTAGTGAAGTGATGGTATCAAATTCTCGAGTAATGAAAATTAGTTTTTATTGTAAGTAAGCAATAACATAACTATGTTTTGAATGTAGCAGATGGCTCGCGATGTTATACTTTTTATATTAAGTAATTCTGACGGACCATGTTTTATGTGGAATGAATCTAATATTGTTTTCTTACAAGTCATTAGAAGTTTAATTGTTTATCAGGTACAGAGAATGTGGTATCACGTAGACATTGAAGATACAAGAAGATGGACACTATTACAGTCAAGCTGATTTTCAATATAAATCACATTGTTTCGCTTTGTATATGCAGCGGATAGTGACGACACTGTGGTAATTAGAGTAGTGAAGCTTATGGCTGAAAACATAGTTCTTTTGAGCTACCAAATATTTGGTGCAACAAGTCTTTGTTATCTTATAATCTGATATATAGTTCAAATGTATTTTCTATTAATAACAGAAGTTCGGTGATTAAAAATCAATACTACCACATTGAGGAGTATAGGCGAATTCATACTCGGCCTCCAAACAAATTTTTTCCTACCAAACATTTGGTCGTGACGTCACCAAATATTTGCCATCGAAATCAAGGTATGAACGGGTAACAAACATTTGGTAATTCAATAACATGTGCAATCTAGCGCGAAATGTTATTTCTTATTTTATTTTGGTCTCAACTCGGTGTTGAAGTTATTTTGTTTGGAGTCACTCGTCATTTTGACGTCACGACCAAATGTTTGGTAGCCAAAATTTTGTTTGGAGGCCGACTATGTTTTGGCCCTATCTGGTGAAAATGTATGGTGATTTACAACACCAATTATCGTTATTGATTAGATTGGAATTATATTTCTAGATTATAAGATAACAAAGACTT
>JXSR01S007343.1:0-12310 GCA_000969725.1 Ophiothrix spiculata | reverse complement strand
CAAGTTCTTCAATATCGATCGCCAGAACTTAAAAATAAACTGCTCATTAAAAACTCATTTGCATAGGCTCTAAGCGTTGACTGTATTACATTTATGATATCCTAATCAACAGAACTAATGAGAAAGCTAGGAATCAATAAGCTGAAACCAAAACTATTTTGTAACAACAAAATTGCCAAAAAATATTAGTACTTTACAGGCTTTCTGTCATATTTGTCATTCTAAGTTTAACTATTGGAACATCATCAGGCACATCAGAATAATCGTGTGAATTAGTTTCTTCTATGGATGTCATCCATATGACTGGGCATCGATGAGAGTTTAACCATCAGAACAAAATAATTTTCAGGATGTTTGCCCCAAATCTAAATCATTGGAATGGTATCATAGCGTGGCCGAGTGGTAAGAGCACGGGACTCGTAATACAGAAATTGTGGGTTCGAGCCCCGGTGTCGGCACTGCCGGTCAGACCATGTCTCCTTGGGCAAGAAACTTAACTTAACTGGTGAGTCTACAAATTTGACGTTTGCTTCTAATGTTACACTTTATATGGTATATATTTAATCCTGTAGAGACGTGATAGTAATTGTAATTGAATACTAGTGTAAGAAAGCAATAACATAATTTTGACATTACATATTCTTATTTTCTAAGGTGGCAGATGGCTTTTTATGGTATATTCTTTCATATTTACTAACTATGCTAACCTGACAGGCTTCATTTTATGTGGAATTAATCTAATTTTCCATAGGTCATTAGCAGTTCAAAAGTTTACAAAATTATGAGAATGTGGTATTGAAGATGCAAGAAAGTGAAGCTACGGCAGTCATAAATCGCATCGTATCACTTTGTAGTGTAACGCCACGAATAGCGACAACGACATGATAATAAGTCAGTGTAATAAGTGCAATAAAGGTCATGTGCACAATTCAAATAGTTCGTACTTTGACAAAGTTGAACATATTGTCATTACGATGTGAAAAAGACTATTAAACCAATTAAGTAAAGCTATATGGCGTAAAATTGGTCAAGAAAATTTTGGCTCAAATGACCTTCAAAAATAAATATAGCATTTTTTCTTTTACCCGTCAAAAATCATCTAGACTCCAAAATTATTGAAGAACGGGCAAAATCAAAATTTCGGTATCTCGTTTATTCTGGAATTAATAGACTGTAGTCATATGATGTGATTTATTCAATGAAAATGCCAACTCGACTCCCTTAAGTCGGGACTTTGATACAGGCGTTTCCGTAGACAAAGATTGATCATCCTGCCGAACGGTAAATCCATTCAAAACTTTGGTTCCATTAAATAGAATAACATCCAGTGATGATGTTACCAACTGCCGAGTTACGATCAAATATCGCTCAGATATTAATATGCCTGATCAGTGTTTTTAGCATAGCGATTGTAATTCTTTGTGTTACAATTAACTACTAGTATAGGATGAAAATACGTATGAACTTGAAAATAAATAGGGCTACATTGCAAAAAAATATTTTCAAGTTCATAAGTCAAAGATTTTTACATTTTTATAGACTTCAACGATTTTTATAATGTCGCAACGCTTCATCTTGCGTTTGTGAAAACGGCGTCTTTTTCATATAACATAACTTTTAAGGAAATCATTCGATGATGATAATTATAACTGTGGTCTACGATTGTGAGTTTGTATAAGAAATTACTCACTTTCTGGGGATTGTTGTAAGTTGTTAAACAGAACGGCACTTTTATCACTATTGGAACGTATCATTTGGCTTTCTCCGGTTGATGGTGTATTTAGACTTTGACGATATCCATCGGTTGATGCCCATCGACGAGCAGTCTTTCGCATGCTCTATTTCTCGTATTTTGCGCGTGTAAAGACTGCCTGTGTGTGAATGGACGACAAATGATGCATATCGATTTTGAATACAGGGTGTCCCATAAAAAAACGTACATTCTTTGCGTGTAAATTTCTTAGGTTTAACGGACAGTCAGAAAGTATGTAAACATTACATTTTATAGTCGATGAATTTAACTTTAAGATACTACTTATTTCATTTCAATCGGTAATGTACAACAAAAGGTATGCTTTATCAAATATTTTGGTGGATTTTTTGTCTGGTCCAATTTTATTATTTTTGCTAATAAAGTATGGTGTGTCTGGATGGAATAAATATGGGTCATTGAAAATTTATCCTATCTGTGTTATTTTTTCATCAAATTTGTTCATTTTTTCTGCATAGACAAAAGATAGAATGCACATAATAATTAGTAAATTTTGTTACGGTTAAGTGAACTGATCAAGGACATTACTCAATGAAACAAACTGGACCAGAACATTTTACATCTTAATATTTGACAAAGCAGAAGTTTTGTTAGGATGAAAACATAGTCCTTATTGAGCTACCAAATATTTTGTGTAACAATATTGTTGCAAATCACCAAACATTTTCACCAAATTGGTGAAAATGTTTGATGATTTATAGCACCAAATATCCGTTATTGATTAGCAGATGCATTGAAATTATATTACAAGATCATTATAAGATAACAAAGACTTGTTACACAAAATATTTGGTAGCTCAAAAAGAACTATAATTTGGCCCTTATAGTATACCAATTGAAATGAAGCAAACATTATACTGAAGTCTGTTTCGTAGACTATAAAATAACACCTTTACATATTTTCTGACTATCCAGTAAAGCCAAGATTTTTACACGCAAAGATTGTAATGTTTTTCTGGGACACTTTTGGTGTCTGGACGATGGGTACATGAAGGTATGTATATTTCTATAGGTCATTTGTGCCAAAATTTTCTTGACTAATTTTGCACCATATAGCTTTACTATGAAAGCAAACATTATACTGAAGTCTGGTGTCATATTTTTTGTCACATCTTGATGACGTATTTTTTCAACTTTGTCATGATACTGTAAATTATCATTCGGCTGCCATAAAGTATCTATTCTAGACTAGTTAGTGTAGTTTAATCTTGGATACAGAGATTGATACTGGTTCCGATTTCATTTAAGGTCCCCAAATATGCATCTAATCCTTTTTGTATATATAACTTTTTAATAACAAATGCATATTAAATACAAATTGTGTCTTTTTGAAAGTCCTTTGATTATACTTCCAGCCTTTGAAGTAGTTCGGGTTCTTATCCTACATGTGGATTGGTTCGGTAAATAACTCTTTCAAAAGCGTATCATTTTCATCCAGGTGCAGTATTTGTATCTATTAGTAGAATTGCGCCGTTCTTGAAAAAAAAGGAGTATTGCCATTGAATGGGAACATATTGTCTAAAAGACACAATCCTGCACCTCACTCATCATTTTAAGTCTACAATCTTCGCAACCATCTTGGAATTCCCGATTGACAAACTTGTATAAAATTTACGACATGACTGAATGTAATTTATGACTTGATTGCTCCACTGAATATCATATTATCTAACACACTCACGAATGCATAAAGCTATACTGTAGCTTATGTATAATACTAATCTTTATAAGCCATGCGTAAAGCATTCACTATGTCTATCTAGGTAAATGAATTAAAATAGAAATGTTTTATTCAAAACAATTTTTTTAATTTTAAAGATGAAGAGCCTATTTTTAATGTCAGTGAAATCGAGCTTCGGAGAACAATAAAATGATGATGGTGATGATGAGATGAAACTGGGCAGATATCGGGTAAATTTCTGTGAAAACTATAAGGGGAATGTGAGCTTTATGAAATCAGTTTGTGGTTTCATCTTTTGAAGCTCTAAAAACTTATATAACTTTTTGATACTTATGGTTTCATCGAATTTGCTATTTTTCTAATTGAACATTACCTGCCACTTTCTTTGCACTTGCATTGTTAGTCATTCTAAATGTTAATCGCATTTGACCAGCGCAATTTACATATTCATGAAATACCTTCTGTAAATTTTGAAATTCAATGAATAATGATTAGTGATCACTGTTAAAAGTCGCTAGAGGTGTTTATATTTTCATAACGTTCATAACGTTGCTGAATTCATTAATAAGGTTTTAAATAAAGATTGATACCTCATAAAAATAAAGCTGAGTTTAGAGCTCTTGTATTTGTCGATTGCCTGTTCTGAATCAGTCCAGTAGGGAGTCAAAAGGTGCGATAGCGAGCTTCTAAATAATGATGCTTGACATGTTTACTATGTGTATATTATGAACTTTATGGAAGACGTATGCAAACCATAGACACTTTAAGTTTTCTTTACCGTATGCAAACCATAGACACTTTAAGTTTTCTTTACCGTTCACGTAAAACGCCCAGTTTCATGTGACCTGATTTGGGCCAATCATAGACAATAAATCACGTCTTACGTGAACGTTTTGCGTAATTAGTGTAGAAAACTCAAGGTGCCTAATAGTCTTAATAACAACTCCAAAAGATTTTGTGACAATTCAGAATCTCCATTACACAGTACATAGGAAACAGAATCTAGTTCATCGAGCATGCTGAAAAGCTCGTTTTGAAATAAACTCAATTGGTCCGTAAAATGGGTTTAAACTTCGATGACACCGCATTTTAATCATATTTTTATGCTAACAAAAATGAAATAAATATAGGGGAACGTGGGGTAATCCCGAACGCGGGGTAACCCCGAACACCGTGATTACAGAAAAACGTGAGAGGGGGAGATTGTGTAACTACCATATGGTGTTAGCTATAAGTGGACTGGAACCAAACATAAAATAACCGAGAAAAAAAATCTCGTATATTCTCGCGAGAATTGCAAAAAACGATTTTTCACGAAACTCACTTTTTAAACTGTAATTTTCTCGAGGATATCAAATATCTAAAGGAAGAGGAAGTTTTGCTTAGTTTAATAGGTTTATGAGTCAATCTAGTTGGAAAAACTAAGGATTAGAGAAATATTTTTATATGTATCTTTTGAAAATATCCAAATTTCAAAATTTGCTTGGATTGGGGTAATCCCGAACGATACCCGTTTCCATGGCAACCAGTATCGGCGTGACCAATTAAGATGATAGATTTGAAACGCTTACTGAGCTTTTCAACATGTATGATTGTTATTTTATTTATGCTACAAGAAACAGAAAATGAAAATCAGATTTCGGCAAAATTTTCCGACCTAAAGTACTTTATGACGTCATAATTACGTAACGCCTTGACCGATTTTCATGATTTTGGTATCAATAGAAAGAAACGCCTTGACCGATTTTCATGATTTTGGTATCAATAGAAAGAGGAGACCCTACTATATACTATGGTATAAAACAACCACACTTTTGGCACGTCAATTTCATTTTTACAGGGGGGGTGGGGGTGGTAACCACCCCCCCCCCTTAGGTGACGACGTAGTAGAAAATACGTTAGGTGGACGAGGGTTAAAGTTTAGTACGTGAAACCATATGTCTAGGTGGGGTAATGCTTCCACTTTGTATTGGTAAGGTTATTTTGGGTAAACCCTGTTTTGTTGTCAACTTATAGGCGCCAAAGTAAAGCCGTTCGGGATTACCCCACTTTCCCCTACATATGTGGTGACTCACCCCGAAAAGGGGACTTAGCGGCAACAATATTGTCAAGATACAGGTAAAAATAGGCAGCAAAAAATAAAGAAAATAATAAGAATTTCAAGGAGATTTTCTGTTGTAAAATTTGATCGCCTTGATCAATTTCAACAAGTAAGGTGTCATTTTAAAGCTTGGAAAATGCTACAATATAGATGAAATGAAAAAATCAAAATTGATATCATCTTCAAAGTCTCCCTTTTCGGGTTGAGCCATCACATATGTGATGACTCAGCCCAAAAAGGGGGACTTTGCGACAGAGATTCGAGAAACTGGTGAAAATAGGTGGCAAAAAATAAAGAAAATAATAAGAATTTCCAGCATATTTTCTGTTGTAAAATTCGATTGCTTTGATCAATTTTAACAAGTAAAGTGTCATTTTAAAGCTTGAAAAATGCTATAACAGATGAAATTATAAAATCGAAATTGATTTCATCTGTAAAGTCCCCCATCATGCCCATTCGGGTGAGCCATCACATATATATTCGAAAAACATGTATCTACTGTGTAAACTAAAGCCTAATGTTTATTTTTAGCCGAGTTATATATTCTACATGTTTAAGACAACACACGGAGTCGTCGTAAATTAGAATTCGACAATTTATTAACTTCATGGTATAAGTTTGAAGCTTGTTTGTACGTGTACTGTATATGTAACAAGCACTTTTACGACGTATGCGTTATTGACATTGTGGAAAACATGATAGCTCATGATTATGCAAACAACTTCTAGTTATGTTTGCTTATTTCCATCAGACGTATATAGAAAGGTAGGGGCCATGTAACAGTTAGCATGTTAGTACCATGTTCATGTTTATATTCTTTCCAAGACGGCTAGTCATTTTTATGAAGGCGATGAAAAGGCCAACAGATTTATTGACAATGCGCTTTCTCGATTACACATTAAGTAGAAAACAGAGACTAGAATATGTAGGGCATCTTGAAAAGCTCCAAAGATTGTTGTTTTGAAATAAACTCAGTGTAATGGATCCATAAAATGGTTTTCAGCTTTGGTGACACTTCCTGCTATTTGTATGCTCACAGAACCGAAATCCATCCAGATTTTATGCCATCAGGTTAATTGGACATAATTTCTTATAAACAGTTAAATGTTGATATACAGGGTGTCCCTATTATAACGTAACGAACTTAGTAATGAACTTCTTTTCTGGGAAAACAGAGCACACTTTTGAGCGAACTTTATGATAATATAATAGAGCACACCATTGGTTTTTACAAGATTTTTGTTTTGTGTAATTTGGGTCTCTGATTTAAAAGTTATGGTACATTTTGTGAAAATCCTAAAAATGGTCTGATTTGTTAATCTGTAAATATTAAACATTAGTGATGTTATGTGGTGTAAAGTTGAATGGAAATTGCTAAAACATAACAGGGGGTTGTTGCAACCCCCCCCCCTAAATTTTTAGAACGGAACCCCCTATGAACGAGGTCTTTTTAGTGTCTTCTAAATTATCAGATTAATGTTATACATTGCAAAGCCCACCTATAGTTATACAATATTTGGATTTCAACCAGACATGGATTTGTTGACCTTTATCTGATAACCGTTATGTAACAGTTGGATTGACTTGGAAACCTTTGTCATGAGGTGAAGTAACGTGATATTGACCTCATATTAGGACAAACATTGCTCCTTACTAATTATTATAATCCATGATAACAACTCCTAATTGAGAAAAATCTTATGTAATAATTGGGGACCTTTGCCAATGGCAATACAAAATAAGCTTGTCTTGGAGATATTACTGTGATGGTATCACTATAGTGACACTATGGTGACACTATATGGGATAACAAGCCCTGCCTAGACACACTATATGGGATAACAAGCCCTGTCTAGACACACTATATGTGAAACAATTCTGATTTCCTAGGTGATTCGCTTGTGGTATAACGATAAGTAAGTTATAGTACTTGCCCTGCGGGCGCGTACTATAACACTTACTTATACCTGTAAAACCACAATTTTCATCTATTCTATATTAAAGTGTCAGCTTGTTGGCTAGGTATAATTTCCATCTGTTATCGTTTAAGTCCTGTTTATCAAGGCGATGATGTATTTAAAGATTCAATGGCTGTATATATGCAGCGTCTGTTACATTTTAAGTAGAAACTTGGATTAGCATAAATTGCAGATAAGTAAAGGAGAAAGATGCAAGGGGTTGTATTAAAATCAAAGTCTTGGGTTCATTGAGTCTGTCTCATTTTATAATCCTTCTTATCAATTCAACTCACTTTCGCCATATCGCTGTGTTTGATTTGAGACTACAAATGACCTTCGGGTGAAAAAGAACATTTTTGCACTATGGGATATACAAATTATAATTGTGAATCTATTAAAATCGCTAAAACCGTTCGGTTTCTTCAAAGGGTAGATTCATCATGTTCATGAAACTTTTTATTTGGGTTCCACCGGTCATGGTACTGAGTTGTGGACCCAGTACCAGAAGAAAAATAATAAAATAAAAAAGGAACTACTCTAATAATTACTGTTATTTTTGGCAATTGATATCAGTTATCATATCCAACCTTTTCTATTATGTACGACAACGAGCGTGATCAAATCTTTAATAATACGATAAAAATAATTAATTACAAACTCAAAGGGATTCTTTTGTTCGTCAAATACATGATTGTGAAGTTCTTTAATTAACTGTAACTTATGTATTAATAATAGGCCTACATAACTTATACTTGTTTTGGACACTAGTTGAATACGCAAGATGTTTTTAACATCTTTATCATGTTTTGAAAACTAGAAAACTAACCCTGCAAAATGTGTCATTTCTGCTTCGTCATATCTGCCACAGTGCTATAAACAGTATTATACACACAATGAAGAACCAAGTTGTTTTGTATCTGATTCGTAGTCATTTCTATGGAGATTTCAAGGCGAATGCAAATTCAAAAGATTTATTGACATTGATTGTCCCGATTACACTTTAAGTAAAGAATAGAGACTACAAGAGGTGTTGTTATGAAATCAAAGTCTTCTCTTCCTTGAACACAATTACTTTTTATCATCAATCATTAAGGCATATTAAACAAATGGACATTTTTTTCTAAAAACGATTCTTCTAGTTACTGATTAACGCGGTGCGGTGCTGTAATATCTTACTAAAGAGCAAAAAATGAATAAGGCAAAGATTCAAAACTAAACAGGTAAACTATACACCAAAACACATACTTATTACATTCGAGGGTCACGTGTTTTGATAATTATGGTAATTATGACAATGTATGTAAATGTACATGTAGGGGTGTCAGGCCCGTAGCAAGGGGGTGCGGCGGGGGCGTCGCAACCGCCCCACCCCAATTTGACAATGTACAAAAAAGGTTCACAAGAAATCCCTAAATGTCCACCAAAAGAACACCTAAAGGACCAAAAAACGTAAATGTAGGTCGTTTTTGAATAAAATGCTTACACAAAATACTTGAAAAACTACTGAAAACCTGTGGGTTTTTTTCTTGTCACTTTGTCAAAACCACTAAAATTAGTTTAGTAGTTTAGGGTCAACCAAAACGAAAATGTTTTTTCCAAGAGGTCCACTTTTTGAAAATCCGCACCCCTTGAAACTGACTACGGGCCTGCTTGAGGGGTGTGTGGGTGGGTGTATTTATTTTTCTTCTTTGAACTCAAATAGAATTGTTTTATGACGCATGTGTTTAAGCAACGCAATATCATAGATAAAATCTGTTGTAAAATATCTCATTAAAAACAAGGGTTTCACTATATTTACAAAATTGTAAATGACAAAATGAGTATTGATTTGATCTTACCCCACATAAGAGACCTGTTCATTAAAGTAAGCGATAATTTATTGTCGTTTACCTTTTTGCTTTAGCTCGTGTAAGAATCGTTACAAATACCTACTCCACTAGTATTGCTCCGTACAATGGTGTGAGTATACCGTTATAACCAAATACATCTTAAGCGAATAAATCTAAAATATTTTTGACACTAAATAATGGTTCTCATGTTAAAAGCTATTAGAGAAAAGCAGATATCTTATTGTGGTTTTTGATACATGAAAGTGTATAAAGTGTATAAGATACATGAAAGTGTATACAGTTTATAAAGTACATTTATATGAATCACCGTGCAGATTCTAAGAATTCCTACCATAATGCTTTTTGTTGTTGAGGTTGTTGTTCAGTATCTCATAATGATTAAGTTTGTCGCTTCAGAAACAAAAATGAACAAACATTATCACTTGTCTGATATGATAATAATCTTTGTAGTGTTGCCAATGTACCGTGGTGAAATTACAACAAAATGTCAAATGAATAATCCTGTATATAGTCAATATTGAATATGTGATACTAGCTTCTCTGAGAATTATATGTGAATATTGGAAATCTATTAGATAGTATCTGAGCATCAGTGTTTCGTTTTGATAGAGGATTTGCCAGTAAACACATACAAGTAACTATATGATCGTGTAATTTATGTCTTGATAATCTTTAGATTAATGGTGATGATTTGATGTTTATATCCTATTTTTCTACTATTAATTACATAAAGCAATTGGCCCCATTCCTTAACACAATTATTAATAAACTATTTGAGTTTGATTTGTTTTTAAATGAACTTAATGCTCCAAGTTTGATTTAATTCAAAGTGTGAAGGAAATGTTGCGGTAAAATGTATATATGTGACCTTCCAGCCCGTATGAGCAGTAAATGCCAGAAACTTCATTTTGCGCTACAGGTGAAAATATATGTCAAGGTCATAATTTGCCAAAATTGATTTTTTGACTGATTCACAATCCTAGTGCTTACTACAAAATACCAGCAAAGTTTCATTGCAAGAAAATCTTATGAAATGTGAAATAAATTGACATATTCTTAAGACGATCAACATAAAATATAGGGCTTACTAATCTTTGAACGCGTTTATCTCAAGTTATACGTTTTACTCCCTGACAACCGGCCTTTACGGACAATAACTTGACTTCTGGAAATCGTGTGAAGTTCATTAAGGTGTCATTTTAATCCTTAAAGCATGGTCTTTGCAAATAAATAAAAAAGTGAAAATGAAAAGATCTGTCATTTACTGCTGTTTTGGGGTGGACGGTCACATATTTGGATCAAGTCACATTCAACATTTAGGATCAACACTGCACTCTTAAAAAGGTTCGATTTAGGGTGCTCCCGTTTGTAGCAATCTTTGTTAAGCCATTCAAAATTAGGACATCAAGGCCTAATTTACTTTATGTCTTCTCATAATCAGTAAATGTAGGAAATTTAAAACAACATTAGTGCTATAAAGCATCTAAACATGATTTATTATTGCCTAAAATAATTTTCTACTGTTTTACCAAGAACCTTTGAAGGTTCGCTCGTCTTTGTTCCAAAAAGGTGCTTGAAGCTAAGGGGAATCACGTTTTTTGGCTAGGGACCCTCTCTGAAATTTGTTTTGGTTCCAAAAGGAAACCCAGCCTTTTTAATTAGCTTTTAAAATGGTAACGTAACATTTAGAGAATCGACTCTGTTAGCAAGGCTTCGATATACGCGGCAACGCGGCTAGGCCGTTCCCAGAAAAAAGTTGAAGTCCCAGAAAAAAAATCGGTAAACAAATAATATGAAGTCAACAAAAATTTACAAGAATTTCTGACGACAGATGATTTTTTCTGGTAACATTGAATGGTGTTATACAAATAAATGAGCCAATTTTTAGTATGAATGTCAAATTTCTGTCAAAAACTAGCGAGTTTGTAAAGCGATTCATGCATTTTTTTCCCATAAATCTCACAGAAAATTCTCATCAGCTCATTAAAAGATTTATCTTTTTTCTATACCCTGTCTGTTAGATTGTATAGTTGCAATCTTGATTTGTTTTCATTATGAGACCTGCTCTCTCAAACTGGAAGATGTTGCATAATTCGCTGTCGAAATGATTACGTAATAGTCTGGGTTATACCTCAGCAATCATTCAAACTATAAACACAGCTCACATTGGGTTGCATAATCGTCGCCAGAGAAGACTAAGTAATATGCTTTGCTGGTCATGATGGTCAAATAATATTGCTAGGGGAGACCACCTGACCTTGGTTTATTGTCAACACGACTGTAGTTAGCGCGCGTTATTCACATTGATGCTTCGTGCATGTGTGGAACGGTTGGCGAGATAATGCAATCTGATTATGACGTCACTCCCCCTGGAAAAAATTGAATACAATTCTAGTACAACATTCCTGAGCTGCACTTTGGAACACAATTCTGGTATAATTTTAGTACAATTGTAGTACAAAGTTTTGTACTAGAATTGTACTAGAATTTTACCGGTGCCGACAGCGAGCATACTTCTGAAGTAGGCCTGGTAAGACAATTATTGAAAACTAAAATAGCAAGTAAGACAATTATTTTATTTTATTTAAAAGCTGAAATTATGTATGTGAAAACCGACACCGCTTCTGTTTTTTATACTGAAGAAGACCTTAAATCTTCAAGTCTTTTCTAATATCGTAGTACAATAGAAATTTGCTTCTAGTAGTCTAGTAAACATAGCTTTTAATGAAATGTTACTTTTCTGCATCATGTCTGAATGTCTATTATCATTACTTTCATACACGTGTTCAAGTACCTACAATCCTCGCAAAAAGTTGTTGAAACACTTTAGTGCACACAACTGCAAAACTAAATCAATTAAATTGTCCGGTTTTTTTTTGTTTTTTTTTGTATCAAAATTCTTCTCACCATTGTGATGTTACTGAGTTTGCATGAAAATCAGTGTATTAA
>JXSR01S007342.1:47922-62659 GCA_000969725.1 Ophiothrix spiculata | reverse complement strand
TTGGTTACCATCAATAAATGGTGGAATAATGTGTGTATGCATGAAATATATTTTAACCAAAATTAAATATTTTTTAGTTATTTTTGTTTTTAAATGCATATAAAATACATTTGGAAACAAAATCATAGATTTGATAAAGGAGGCATGCATGGTGGCTATACGTGCAAAGCATGTTCATCTTATTTAAAATGTGTAGTGTTTTGTTAACCCAAGGTGTCTTATCAACCAAATATTTCAAATAATGGGGGCCTGTCTTGAGTGGAAATGCAAAATATATGTGGTAGAATGTAACCTTTTTTAACATTGTACTTTTGCTACCAACTGGTCTTCTAACCAGTATACAATTTTCCTTATTTATTTGAATTAATTTTGCATTAATTTCAAAATGTAATGAGTACATAATATCAGTCTTGATATACTGATATCAGTTTTACAATATTATTTTGTTTCATTAAAATTTCAATTGTTTTACATCCATATAGGAATTCTATTGAGAAACAAAGAAACGCTTTGATTTTTAAAAAGTGGGTATAAGATTTAGGCTTATTAACATAATTATTTTATAGTTTTATACTGTTTATTAACATGATTATCTCTTCATACTTTTGAAGGAATTGAATATTTGTTGTTTCCCTAGATTATGATCACTCCTTGAAGAAACCTGTTTGCTCTCGTTATGGAGAGGGCATGTTTACCAGATACCCCAGGAAGGATGGCACTGTTTACAATGTCAATGTAAGTTTGATAGTACATGACCGATGTATAAAAAATCTGGCTATGAGTGTGATGGTAGAAATATCATCACAGAGTGGAAGATGCATTGTTCCATTTCACTTGCCATACCAGCTTGTAAAATTGAACAATACGTCTCTCAATGAATGATGATATTCCTACAATGTACCATCACAGAAATTTAAATTCTTGTCATTTTTGCTTTCTTGAAATATTTGCAAAGACCATGTTATAAGGCAAAAAAAAAAAATTGTCTCAAAGCTGACGCGCGTATTTGTAAAATCAATGCAGAAATATTTTTTTTAATATTTTCCCAAAAAAATCTGAGAAAATTTTATTTTTTTCTCACTCAAAACGAATTCATATTTCAACTTTGATACATCCAAAATCTTGCGGCAAGCTCGTATGAGAAAGATTGCAACTGCATCTTGTCATCTATTCGGCACTGTCAGCATCATTGACTATACCTAAGCCAGTAAATAAACACATTGAGTGTGCGTTACTACAACTTTTACTACAGTAAACTTTAACGGGCTCGCTTGTTTTTATCATAGACTTTGTGTTGTATTTATTGTGTATTTTGTAGAGAACAACCCTCCTGCTTGTTGATTTGCTTGCGTCATGTTCGGGTACGATACTCATGGAGGAGAAAGTAATTTTTAAGTTTCAGCTGCTTTGCAGAAATTTTAGAAAATGGTTTCTGCACGAATAGTGAACAATAAACCCCTGAGCGAAGTAGTAGTTGGCATTAAAACCGGAAATAACCCGTGCATAAAAATAGGCGATCTATTTACTGGCTTAGGTATAGTCAATAATGCTGACAGTGCAGAATTCGAGGCATTGTAATTTTGGGTGACTGAATATAGTTTGGATAAAAAAAACCTACACATTTCGCATTACTTTTCAAATCACTCATCAGTTTTGAGACAAGCCCTTTTTTTTGGGCCTAAAGTTTAAGATGACACCTCAGTTAACTTCACTCTACATGTATATCTGCAAGTCAAGTTCATAGTCCTGGAGTGAAATTTATGCGAAACTAAGGTAAACATTATCAAAGATCAGTAAGCTGTATGTTGTTCTTTTAATAATCTTTAGAAAATGTACACTTTCGGTATTCCCACCCAGTTTTTGGAAATTAAACTTTTCGGACATTTTGAAAAATGGCAAAAATAATGTGAATCTACAAAAATAAATACCAATACTATTCAATGCTGCATCGTCACCTGGTAATGCATTAGACGTGAAGTTTAGCAGCTTTACCCCAAACAAACCGTAAATTTACGGTTTGTTTCGGATGTATATGGGCAGGCACATTTTAGTTTTTTATATCCGACAAACATTTGTAGATGTTTCATTCACTCAAAAGTGGTTGACCAATCAAATTTCATTCAGTGATATTACACTGACCAATAGAATATTTGGTCTACTGTGTTTTTTTCTTTTTTATTTCAAAGTTGCTCTCTTCTAACTTAGAAGTCGCTTGGTAATTGGTTTATTTAATCTTAAAACATCAGGTGTAGTAACACAAATTGTGACGTTGTTTGGCGTGATTAATTTTGTGGACCATATTTATAACAAAATAGCAATTAGCTAAAAGGCACCCAAGGATTAATTGTAAAAACTCCTTGGTGACATGAATGAACAATGGTATTATACCAGCTGCATGGTCACATCATTAGCAGTCTCAGCTGGGATGGTTTGTGTGGATTTCGTTGTCGTCACTTGTTACTAAGGTACATGTATTCTGTGTGCAGAAACACTCAACTAAGCATGAATAAAGACAAATTGTAAAAGGCAAAGTTTGTTCATTTTGAGGGGGGGGGGGGTGTAAATATGACATGCTATAATATTATACTTTGATCAGCTGTAAATAGGTGGGAATTAAGAGGTTTTTCTTCATCCACAAGTATGCAAAATCCCACTTAAGCACACACCGTCAACTAGATCACAATCTTAAGACGCTGACCTATCAGAATTTAGGTTGTAATATTCCCCTTACAGCTCCCCAATGCGCTTGGGTAGACGAAGCAATAAAGATTAAATGTCTTGCCCAAGGACGTTACCCGTTGACTGTAGCGGGGCTCAAACCCGCGACTCACGATTCGGGAGTCCTACGTACTATTCCACTAGACCACACAAGCACCAGATCATGATTTTTTCTCCCTACAGGGCTTTTTCTTGTCTGAACGACAGTTGGGTGTTGTTGTTTTTTGGTGGGCGCGTCCCAAAACCACTGAGAATGTGCAAAAACCTTTTGTTGTTGTTGTTGTTGTTGTTGTTGCTTGTTTTAAAATCGGATTAGACGGATTATGGTCCTGCCTAAATAAAATTGATTTTCAAAGGCAAATCTCACATGTAAGAAATATTGGGACCTCGGGGATTGGGACGAAATTTATTTGCATTGGCCATCAGGACGAAATCTGTTTGCCCCTTCTGACCAAAACTTGAAGTCTGGCACCAAGAGTAAAGTACACATTTAAGACATCCTGAAATGAAAATAAATTACTAGAAATATACTTGGTTTATCTGATCTTTGCATGTGGTGGTTTCACACAATTGCATTTCAGATCAATGCTTTTTCTTTGCAGTGTCATGCCATATAAGTCATTAATTAACTTTGTGCTATTATAATTTGATTTTGACAATTATCGTTGCCAAGCAAAGACATGCCTGCATGAGCTATATGTATATAGCAAGATTGGACCAATTTATCAATACTGCTTTCTTCAACTTGAATTATTACCAGGGATGTTGGGTACAGTTGCACTATCTACCCATGTAGTTAACACTATATTGTTAATCCTTTGGCCCTTTGAACTGTGTTTTCTAACAGTAAATGTGATCGATATAGGCCTATTGAGAAGAATAAAATTACTTCTAAGTATGTTGTTCAGGGGTAAATTTTGTCATTTCATAAATCCATCTTTATCATTGTTAGCTCTCATGATATCCATCGCCATGAGGGTAGACTGCCGGTATTTCGCCTGTAGTCAATCTTGGTCTTGTACAGTGTACTTATTTTCTTAATATCACCTCTAACATATTGTAAGCTCTTAGGATTTCCACCCTGAGGGTTGACTACCAGTTTTCCACCACTAGTCATTTATATTTTGTATTGTATTTATTATTGAAATTTTATGAATGCAATGTTAATGCGCTTAGTCCTTGTTTAAGAATAAGCACCCTATAAAAATAATATGTATGTAGTATGTATGTACATTTGGTAATGGATCTACATCACATACATGTATCTTCACCGTGATGAAAACAAACCTTATTTAATCCCAGGGAATTCTAAAATTTGCATTAAAAATATACAGTTACATTGTGTAAAAGCATTCACAATACACAGTAATAAGCACTGTGCACCTGTTGCTGACCAGAGCCTATATCACAAACATTATTTTTTGCGATTAGATATCAAAAACTCTCGCAAACTAAAATCCATTGCAAGTATCTTTTGCAATGACTTTTCCAATTCACTAACATCTTTTAACTTTTAATCTTCATGAATGAGCCTATCGCAAATTTTTCGATCTCGTTCAAATATGGCGGGAAATAAAATCATGTGTTGTCAAGAATTTGTGTTGATTTTGCTATGTTTTTGCAGATCCTCTTTAATAAGCACCCGCAAGATATTGCAAACAAAGTCATCGCAGAGCAATCATCGCAAAATCTTAGTGAAATAATTTTTGGGAAATCCATCGCAAATTTGTGATGATCTTTTGCTTTTGCAAAGAAATTTGGCATTTGCGATGGATTTACATTGTAGACATTGGTGAAATAGGCCCCAAATTTTACTGATATCACATACTCCCAGATGCACATTCCTGGCTGGCTATAACCAATTTAATTCAACAGTCTAGAAATTGATAGAGCATGCTTTCAAAGAAGATGATGGGGTCTGAGGATGTAAGTCAATATATATTTTTGTTTTTTCAAATGATATGATTTGATATTTCAAAGAAAGAAATCCCCTGGCTGAAATACGTTTAAAGAACTTTGTAGTACAGCCACTGGCTATGTCATTTACAATATTGTATATCATTCTCATATTTTTCTGATATTTTTCAGTTGCGGGTCAGCAAAGAAAAAATCCAACAAATTGAGAATAGTTTACTGCAAGCAATTGGCCTGTACAAACGTCGTATAGAATGGCTAACCAGTGAAAGTAGAAGACTATTTAGTGTGATAGAGGAGCAATGTATAACTATAGTCCTTGATATCAAGACCAACTCCCCATCACAGTTTGGACATTGTCGCAACGCAATCATCAGAGTCCTGGAGGAACAAGTAGCACAGGTTGCTAAGTTCAACATTATAAGGTATGTTGAGAAGACACACAGCCAGTTTCCTCCTACGACATGTCTGTGTACAAAGGTCAAGAATTCTGAAGTCCTTTTGAAGTTTCCTGAAGTGCATAACATTTCCTTCAGAAAACCCTACCCCAGATTACCTCTGTTGCTATGATGCTTCTACAAAGTGCTTGAGATTTGTAGGTGTCCCACATCTAAGGAGCTGTGCATAAACCATAAAAAGATTGCTGCTTGCAGGTATCTGAAGTTCGAGTACTTAAGTACCAGCCAAGGAATTTTTATAGTGGAACCGGTATCCTCTGCCATTTTTGATTTCACCGCCGTGTAAATCCTATGGGAAGGCGGCCATTTTGGATTGTCGCTCATGGAGGGCGAGTTATTGTACCTCCGGCATTTTACGGCTACGCATGCCTCACTTCCAGAGTCTTCGCAACGGATTAGCAGGAAAATTGGCATACTTTGATCATTGCAAGTTGCAATACATGCTATTGGATATGCAGACAGGATTTGCGCGTGAAACAAAATGCCCACGCTGTATTTGCGGCAAGTGAAGATTTACGCGATCTGCCTGGATATCTGTCCAAACTCCGAATGTATCCGGAGGTACAATAACTCTGCTCCATGAGCAACACAAGATTGCGGAGAATACCAGTTCCCCTATAAAAATTCCTTGGCACCAGCAGTAATAATGTAAGAGCCCTTCAGAACAACTGTGAGGAGGAAGATGACTGTGAAAGATGATCAGTTGATACTTGATTTCTGAACCAAAGTTGAAAATTCCAGATTGATGGGTTTAGATATAAAAGGAAACTTGCAGTTCTTCACAAATCGATAGGAGTTTAGACATTGTGCCAGTGCTACCATCACAGGGTGGTGATTTTAGCTCATAGCACAGATTGCCAGGTTTGGGCTAATATGATAGAAATTGGTTATCAAATACATGTAGCTGTTTGAATCTGAACAGAGTTGAGAATTCAGATGGACAGCTGTAGATACTTGTGTCAAAAGAAACTTTCAAACTTTTAAAACAAACTTGTGTTGTTACATTTGCAAGTGTTGAGTCTCACTCTGACCATGCTAAATGCTAATGGGAGTAGGAGCGACAGTAACTTGTGAGGCACTGTGGTAAAAGTTGACCAGCATTGCCATTTCACTGTATGATTGTTATGCACATACTAATTCTAAAGTAATTTGAATTAGTTGAAAGTCATGGATCTAGATTCACTTACCATCATTGGGGATTTAAAACTAGACAACATGCAAACGGGTACCATTTGACTCTTATCCCACTTTTCACTAATGAATGATGCAATAGTTAATCACATTTGGCAGCTTATTTAGAGATCAAAGTTGTCTGGTCATGAATAGATTCATGAAACAAACAAGGTCCATGTAATTAATCAAGAGTTAGCTAAGGAATGCTGCTTCCAGAGTGTCTGTCATGGTTTGCACAAATTCTGCACCTCAATATTTTAAGAGACAATCTTTACCTTGCTACAGTTAAAAAAAAGTGTGTGGGGGGGGGGGGGCAATCCTAATCTCTTAAATCTATGAACTTTTTGTTTTAGTTTGTGACATTGGGCATAAAAAAGAAACAAGTTTATCAACTGTACACTATTTTTTTCTTGCGTTAATGCATCGCACATTTTCAATCTTTCAAACCAAGATATATGTTTGCAGGGTTTTGTTGCTTCACTGGTTTGCATTAAAGCCAACTTTTTTTTTTCATGTATTTAAAGAATGTACATGTATGATTGATAAATTCCAGTGTTTGTGAATACTTTCAGCTGTGTTAATTATGCTCAAGTTAAACAATCCAGAAAGTAGGGAAACTTAAATCTAAAAAGGAGCACATTGGACATTCACATCGCATTCAGTGTGATGTTTTACATCTTGATTGACAAAAATCATATGCTGATCAAACGTTATTAACCCTAACACTTTTGACCACTTCTTCGTTTAAAAACTATCTCCTCGGAAATTTTACAGTCAAAAATCATGGGTTTTCACCTGGATTCGAATCCGGGACCCCTTGCTTCCCAATCCGATTATCACTATGTCAAGCCACTGATCAGGCGCTGCCATGGCAGCGAACTCGGGTCTATGACGTATTTGGACTTAGGCAAATTTCTTAACTTATTGGAATGGGATATTGTGAGATTCAGTGGGGTTAGGGTTAATTGCATACGTTTGTCAAACATGTGTATAGACTGGCAAATCTAGGCTGTAACTTTGAAATCCACACTAGGCTGTACATTACAAAGTAACATCAGACTCAAATGGTTTCTGCTTTATTATTCCTCTATCATGCCTGTATTTAAATAGTAATAAATGGATACCTTTTCAGAGTCTTGAGATTGCAGCGACGTAGCTTGCAAGGTTCTCTCAACCTATTCGTTCAGCGTAGTGGTGAAATCCTCCTAGGCTTTTGACCACCCACAAGGTGGTCATGTATTTATTTCATCATCAATAAGTTTCACCCAAATACATATATTCTCTACTTTATAAAATCTCCTAATATGGCTTTTAATGTTGTCTTTTCATCACAGGGCGGCTGAAGACATGGTTGTGTTCTCTCCTCATGGCGCCGTTCCTGTATCACATGATAGTCTCAACAAAGCCATTGATTGGTTACATAAACTAGATACAGTGGCTGCAACCACTAACACTAGTGCTTGTGAAGGCATCATCAAAGCATTTGACGACAGGAAGGTAATGATATTAATAATAATATGGTGCATATTATAGGAATGATTTCAACAATGCCATTGATTGGCTGCATAAACTAGATGCCATAACTTTGAAAACTAACTGTAAGGATCCATAAAGCAGTAGACAACACGGAGTTAAAGGTAGGTATTTTTATTAGATAGGATTTTTATTTTTGTTAACAAAATATTCCATTAATTAAGCACTTTTTTGACCATATCTCTTCAGCGAAACATAAAATAAGCGTGAAAATGTACAGGGGTTATGAGAAAATTATGCGCTTTCATGTGGTATCAACATCTCCAATTTGATTTTGTGAGTGAAAGTGATCGGAACACACACCTTTAATGATTATAAATAATAGAATTGTATTGTATATATATCAGAACAAAAAACAGCTTAAGGCAACTGTTGAAGTCATTAAATTTGCAGTGTGCATATGCAAAGTGCAACTACGCATGATAACAAAAAGTCGGAATTGATAAACGGCTTGCTGGTTCGAATTTATAAAAAGGCTCAATGATCCAAATTTTTTTTAAAGTCTCAATATTCTGAATAAAAAAACAGCTTGTTTGTTCAAATCTTGTAAAAGGTAATTGAAATATGAACATAATTTTTTCTATTGAGATCAGCGAGCGATTTTCAAACTTTTTAAAAATCAAGACAAGCAAATCCCAGTCTTTTTTAAAATTTGGACTGGTGAGCATCTCTTTATGAAATTAGACTGGCAAGCTGTGTTTTGAAATTTAGACTAGTGAGCCTTTTTTAAATTTTCGAATGGTGAGCCTAAATACAGTTCAGACTAGTAAGCCATTGGACTAGCAAGCTTTTGGTCTTGCGAGCTATCTCCCTTTCATACTAGTGCTCGTTTTGTAGTTTCGTAGCTCTGTGGCTCTGTTGTATGGGTTTTTTTTTCACTTTTCTGTTTGCAGAAGCAACAATGATATTGTAGCTTGTTGTTTTATCACTTTGCATGTTAAATTCATTTTAACTTGAAAAATTCTGTTGACTATATCAACAATATGACTCTTGCCCCTACGACAACCAGAAACAATAAGTTTCTACAAAATGTGACGAAGTAAAGCTACAAAACTGCACTGTATAAAAAGCAGCATTAACGTTTGCATAAAATTAAATCCTTCATACCATTTGCCGTTATACACTTGTTGTTATATCATATGAATTGGTTGTGGTCGGTGTTTCCGCTAAGGTTTTTGAGCGTGCGCCAATTCGAGCAAAAATCAATGAGCTGTGGCTGAAAATTGACTCAATAAACATAGAAAAATATTGTTCTCACACATTTTCAGAAACTTGTTGCACCAATTTTCGCCACTCCTGCGCAAGTGGCGCGCCATACGGCCTTAGCTGAAAAACTGGTTGTGATCATTGTTAATGATCTTAGGGGCCGCTTCCAAACTCAACTGGCAGTTGCCTGACGGTTCTGGGCAGTTTTGGCCGGTTCAACCAGAATAATCAATAGCCAATCGGACAGAATTGGCTGACAACTGCTGGTTGAGTTTTGAAGCAGCCCCTTAGCTCAAATTATTAAGTTGCAGGAATATAATCAGTACTGATAATAATCTTGTGACAGGATAGCTAGGAGTAGTTGGCAACATTAGGTCGTTGATCAGGAGAGGAAAATCAATAAAATCATGTAGCTTTAAACTGGACCTGATATATAAAAACAAAAAAGATGGTATGGTCATATGCACACTCACACAATTTTGCAGAGTAAAGATGCATAGATTCATATGTGATTCTTGACTTGGCTGAGTGTTGAGCCCAAGCCATATTAGCTGATCTATTCATAATGTAAAGGATAGTTGTAATGTATCCACAAATTTATTATTACATCATAATTTATATTCCCAAGACATCATTTATTTATGCTTTATCATTTCAGGCTGATTCCGTGTACTTGTTTTCCGAGGGAAGTTCAGCAAATACATCAACGGAATTATTACTAACCAAAGTGCGAGGTGGACCATTACCAGTCAATGTGATAGCTTTCAATAACAGTGACTCCACCACCATCAAATTCCTCAAAGAAGTTGCTCAGGCTACAGGTGGCAGGTAAGTGATGCAATATTTGTACTGATATTTGTTTATTTATTGTATTGTTACAGGATTGTGTAGCATATATAGTTTGAATATCTTAAACACATAGTAGGTCTCAAGTTAGATCTCATTTCTACCACCTTGCACTGTAACCTAAAAAGCACTTGTTTTTGACCTGGTACTCCTTTAGTCCCCTTTTACTACTTGTTTTGATACTCCTTTTGTCCAAAAAGAGTGCAAAATCAATTAAAATCAATATACAAAATAAGTGCTTTTTAGTTTAGAAAGTTGGTAATTCCTTAATATAACGTAATCTGTGTTTTAAACAGATTTTTTGATATCCATCTTTACAGAGGTTTTTTTAATACAAAGGAAAAAAGAGCATAATTTCTCTGTAAATTTAAGAAAGGTAAGAGGATAATCAGTTATTTCTAGAACCTGAACTAATTCAAAACAAGACGGCATAGTACTCATGGTTCAACTGAGGATCATAAGCGGTAAATGTCAAAGAAATTAAGAATTATTGGTAAGAAATATACCTTGATAAAATCTTGGTAATTTGAAAATGATTGTATTGTCCATTAATAATCTGTGTGTGTGTGTTAATTGGCATCAAAAGAGCCACACCTTCTAACTTAACTTATGCATTGCATTTTGAAACACATTGTATGCATTTGTACATTGGACTTAGGAGCTCAAAATCAAATGTACTCATGCTCCGTTCATTCCTAAATGCAATGCATCATGAGTGTGAATTCAGCTTTAGTGTTAGTCTCTGTCTCTTGTTTTGTTTGTCTGGGAGAGTAAGGTCGGCAAAAGCAGTAATTCCCTTGCCTTTCACTGCTGTGGTCCGGCTTGAATCCAAATCAGGCCATGGTCATTGAATTTAGTTGTTGATTGATACTCATCCTTCCTTTGGTGTCCTCTTACAAATAAAATGAAAAATTCTCTCCACTCTTCTCTTATAAAGATTCTGGATGTGACCCTTGAATTTAATGCATACATGCTATTTGGTTTTAAATTTCCCACTCTTAATTTGATGTATTTAAACTGATATTTGATATTTTGTTGTAGATTCCATGCATTTGCCTTCAATAAACTTGAATCAGATGTAAGTGGTACCAGTGGTTACAATATAGACAAGAAGATTCTACACGGTGGTGTCCCTCCTGGTGCTGGCGCCAGGGATGATGTTGTCAAAATGTGGTCGGAGCTGGAAGAAGCCAGGAATATCTTGGTTGATATACAACAATTATGTAAAGCTGCTCCATTGAGTGGAAAATCAGAAGAAAGTAAGTTGAAATTACAGATATAAAACTGACATCTTTAAACAAGTTCATTTGAATTGTTGTATAGACATAAGGTTTATTGTTACAAACCAAAGAAAGTTTGAGAAAATATACTTACATTTAACACTATAAACCAATGTAGTCCTAAGTTGGCAAATAGTCCTATGAGAATCAACTCAAATGAATAGACTAGTTGGACTGTGTTAGGACCCTCTTTAGGACTCTCTTTGGACTTAACTGCGCACAAAGCACTTGAAAATTCACCTAAGCTGGCAATTGCTACTTGTCTTGGTTATTATTTTTATAGACACCAACTTGATCCAGTATTAAAATTAGGAACCACATATTTCACAGCAGGTGATTGAGACATAAAAGGACACTAAACTTTTGATTGATTTTAAAATGGAGATCATTGCCAGTAAGTAATGCAAATACCTCAAAAGTAGTGATTGACAATAGATGTTCAGCTAATTGGATCATGTCAAGTACTATGAATGGGGGGTTATAAAAGTTTGGTTGTTGGAATCAAAATAGAGAGCTGTTCAGACCATTATTCTGACACTATTATGTTTATTTATTATGATCTTCCAACACTGTCCTAGCTTTTTTCAGAGTACATTTGTTATACATGAACAATCAAATTTCCTGAAATGCGTAAAAATGCCATTCAAACAGAGCAGTTTCCTATTCTTTTGTTTACTTGGTTTAATTTCCTGAATCTACAAATATTTTGAGTAAATTTCCTGAATTCAGGAAATTTCCTGAAAAGTTATATATCCCTGTTTTATTAAAAAACTGGTGTCAGGGATGTGAGAGTCAAGTGAAAAAAAGAAAAAAGTTGAAAATAGTGATAAAATGCCCCAAACAGGCTCAAAATGAAAGAAAAAGCTGAAATTGTGACCTCTTGAAGGCATAAAAAAAGTTTTTTATTTTTATTTTTTTTTTTAAATATAAATTTGAACTTCTAAAGAGCTTATACAAAATAATGCATTTATAAACAGAAAAGTGCCTTTCTGTTAGGCCTATATTAATGAGATAAACAGCATTAAATCTACAAGACTAATACACTCCCCTCCCTTTGACTCCAAATATTTCACAGGCCTACAATGTACCCTATTTTCTACCTCTAAAACAACAATATTCATTTTTCAACTTGAAATGTTTGATAGATTATGATAATTGCTAATCAATAAAAGATCCTGGCCAGACATAAGAAATCCAATAATTGCCCACTTCAGAGACTACCTGCATGATTGATCAGGACTTTGCTGGTTCCCACTCCATTCAAGGTGATACTGTCAACATGGATAAGACAGAAAAAACACCTGTTGAAAATTGGGTGCCAGCTGAAGTGACAGTCCAAAGACAGTCCTAAGTGAGTCCTACGAGTAACATTTATCCTTTGTTGAAGGTCCTATGAGGTGTCCAAAGAGGGGCCAAACATGTATGAAATTGCCATTGTTATAGGAGCTTATAGGTAGGATGATTTGCCCTCTTAGGACTTTTTTGGTTTACAGTGTAAGTGATTCTTCATAGATAGATCAGCTGCCATCAGACTGGCAACTCTGTTTAAACTTACATTAGAATACTAAGAGATAACCCTTTGAACCCTGGCCATTCCATGTGTATCTGTACTGCTGACCCAGGCCAACCTGAAAGTTAACCCCTAAACTTACTTTAATTTTTATTTCCCAGGCTTTACTATTTCATTTTACAATAGTCCGAATTGTTAAAATAACAAGCATTCACAAAAGATTACTATTTATGTTGACCAACATATAATAATTGATAATTATAATAATACACTGCATTTATAAAAGCGCCTGATACGAAAATCCCTAAGCGCATAGAAGAACAAAGTATCAATAAGCCCTAACATATAAATACATGAAAATTATACACAAATTAATAAATATAGAAAATATCACAAAGCTTAAAACTACATTACACGCTACGATATGAAGTACCTAAATGTTTTAAATTAAAAAGCACAAATATTTTTTTTAAAAGACGGATAAAAACCAGTGTGCCAGCAGCTGGTCATATATTAAAAACCAGGCAATATGATACATATGAGGAATTTTTCACCTCTATCTAGTAAATAAGAGCAAAGTGACCCATTAACCATGGGTTCAAAGCTTCATTGATGTCTTTTGATATATATAAGACCATTTAAAATTGTAAATACTCATGCCTGTTTATGGACACATCAAGTTTCATGACACGTGACCTAAAAGCCGGTAGACTGGCTCATCAGGTATACGGTATATGTACACTTGAGCCGGTATACCACCTCGTCTGGTTCAAAGGGTTAAACTCATTTTAACGTCACAATCATTTGTAGCTTTACATTGTAACATGTAGTGAAACCAGTGCAATGGATTTGAAAAAAAAATACACAAATTAATTACTGTTATTGTTTGTTTTGATCATATAGCTAAAGCAATAGAAATGGGTGATGCATCAAGTTTAAGCAATGGATCAGCATCAGCAGAAAGCAAGGAACAGAGTGAGCAATACATGAGTTCAGAGGGCTGGTTGGCTTACCGAGGGCTACGAGCCAGGAAGCTGGACCTGTATGATGTGCTGGCTACGTGTTCATTCAGGCATTGTGATGGCATTGTAGATGTTAAGATGCCTCCAGAAACCGATTTCACTGATGCAGTAAGTTGTTGGACTTTTTCCATGTGATGTAAGACAGTTGTAATATAATATAGTAATATCCAGCATTCACTGAGTATCATAGCGCTTGACATTATTTTTACGCTGTTATTAGGAAATCATCACCATCATTTCACCTCAAGTAGATCGTAATCTTAATTAAGAGACCGACCTATCGGAATTTAGGATGTAATATTGTAACAGCTCCCCAATGTTCTTTGATCGACAAAGCAATCAAGAATAGATGTCTTGCCAAAGGATATGGCATAGCGGGGCACGAACTTGCGACCACATGTTTCTGAGTCCTACACTAGAAGCTCCTCAAATATATGGCTGCCGTATGTTATGTACCATATATTGTGACCCTGTCACTTTGATTCTAAAATAGTTACACTTCCATATGTCAATAGCTATTGATTTTCGCTTTTTTTGGTGACGCTGTTGCCTAAAAAACATTTGGATTATTCGTATGATACTCAAGTATATTGGTCTCTATGGTTTTAAAATTATCTAGCTCGACGCTGCGCGTCTCGCACAATATTTTGGAAAACTCATAGCTCGACCAATAACTTTTTGTATCATGCTCAATCCATCCAATTTCAGATCAGAATTGTTTAGCTGCTGAACTACTGTCTGCTATGATGATTAGTTAGACATTTATTGACAAATTGGCATGTGTCCCTTAATGTTTTAGACTAGAACTTTCTGTACCAAATATATTTAACTTCATAGATATAGATACACAAGAATATAAGTAAATTACCTCCCAATTTTCTCTTTTTACAGGAGTCAAGGAACAAATTAGTGAATGCCAAATATTGTGACAGATTCTGTCATGTGCAGTGGAAGGATGGGAGTGTCAAACACGTCCATGTCACAGCCGAGGTGCATAGGGAGTATGAGAAGAAAATGGCCTCAGCACTGGATGATTTCCAAAGAAGGTATGTTTGTGAAGGATGGGAGTGTCAAACA
>JXSR01S007342.1:0-17832 GCA_000969725.1 Ophiothrix spiculata | reverse complement strand
CCCCCCGACTTGTAATTCCACGCGGCCTCATAACACTTTACAGAGCATACACAGTATGTTCTAATCCAGAAATTGGGTTAAATCACTACCTGTACTCCCTGGGGCCAAAGGGCTTACTGCGTCCTACATCAATTGGCGCAACCCTAGCTTGGACAATTCACACCCTCATAGAATATACAGGTTTCGCATACTCAGCTCCCGCTGGACTCGAACGCGAGGCGATTAAAACAGCTCATGTTTATTATTAACAGTCCGAAATCTAACCAACTTGGCTTGCGACAACTATATTTTAGATAGACTAAGGACTCCCATTGACGCTTGCATAACCCAAACAGTGTTAACCCTTGTCTTACCAAGGGGGTGGTGGTTACACACATCCCGTAACGGATGATTCCCTGTTGCATTAAAACGCAAACAAATATGACCTAGGGGTCTTGGGTAAGTTCATCCTTTGCGGTCATTTTAGCGAAAAAAATTGTAGGTACCACCTTCAGCGGGGTCATGGTGCCTCGTCAAAGTCGGAAGGTTGTCGGTGGTTGCCACCTGAGACAAATTTTAAGTCGCCACTTTGAAAAAAATATATGCATGGTATTCGCATAAACTTACAGAACATATTAAAACACCATTTTCCTTCTTTAAAAGCAAAAAAGCCGGCAAAATTCCGATATTTAGATCATTTACAGCAAATGTTCGATTTGGTGGCCATTTTTCCCCATATCGCGAAGAACTTATGACGTCATAATTGCGTAACGCCTTTGCCGATTTTCATGATTTTGGTATCAATGGATAGAGAAAACCCTACCCTATACTATGGTATAAAGCAGAGCAACTTTTAGCGCTCCAATTTTAATTTCATAGGGGGGTCCCCTTGATAGGAAACGTTACACAAATGCGTTGGTAAGACAAGGGTTAAGGGTAACAGAAATGGTTTCAAAAAAGTTCGTTAGACATTATCTTTAGTAATACAACAAAACTTACCAATTTGGGCAAGCTGATGACCATGATCTGTAAATCAACTGTTATAAATAAGTTTTGTTAGCAACAACTATAATAGTACGTTTTTTCCAAATCAAACATCTGTGAAGATAAGCAAGGGGAATAAAAAAACATAGTGATGTGTTATTCATCTTGTTAAGGCTTTCGCCAAATAAACCCAATTTGGTACTTCGTACAAAGTATAAGATAAAGGAAGCATACTACGTGAATCAAAAAAATAACTATAAATCAAATCATAAAAGTTTTGTTATTTTTTTAAAACATATTTAATAATGCAGAAAAAATGATAAAAAATCGGATGACAAATAAGAAAGATATGACGAATTTTGTAAGTACGTCTTTTTTTCTTCCATTCCAATGGGATATACACAGTTAAGCAATATATTACACTATCACAATAATGGGTTACGACATAATGATGAATGCAAAGAAGTGAGGGATTTGTCAAAACATTTCATAAATAAGTAGTACTGTTAATTGCATGATTAAATATTGCATAATGTGTATCTAACTTTTGGTCAAAATGGTAAAATGAATCAAAAGTATATGAAATGGAAAGAAACATAAGGCCTGAATCATAGTTTACTTTCCCTCTTTTTCTTCTGGAAATGTAAAACAAACATAATGTTTTGTTATGACATTTATAAAGTCTTGAAACCATGATCAGTACTTAGATTAAAGCAATATTATAAGATATTGATCAAAAATAGTTTGTAGTAAAAACAGCATAAAATGAAGGAATGCGACTATCTAAAAGCGTTTTCAAGTGTTAATTGTTTTGTCACCGAAAAATGGATAAAAGCACATTCTTTCATGTACTCACACATGTGGAATTAAATTTTAAAATATTCCAAAGTCATGGGTGACAGGGGGAACTTCATTTGTAACACTTTAGAGTATTGCTTTAATTAGGAAAATCAAACACTGAGTTGACAAATACGTGAAATTGAACATTTATCATAGACATTGATATGCTCAAGTTTAATGTGTCACATTAATAAATCCCATTGGAATGAAGGAAAACAAATGTGTACTTATAAAATTGGGTATATCTGGCTTGTCAATTTTCTTATTTTTTAGCCAAAAGGTAAAGAAATTATACTTGAATTACATTAGAGCAGCTTTTTCGTAGATCAGTAAATCAGAATGTTGATATTCACATGTTGATGAGAGTCGAACACCCTGCCACAATGGCAAAAGCCCTTTGGAGGTATAGCAATTTAGCCATTAAATAACTTTCTTAGATATCTTGTATCTGTTTTTAATATTGAAATAAGTATTAACTTGTCCTTGTTATTTAACGACTGTCAAAATAAAGCTTATGTGATACAATACGTTTTAAATATTACATAGGTCCATACCAAGAAAGTTAATAACAAAATGGTATAATTTGTTTTCAAGTTGATAATTATAACTTCATATAGCATTTCAGAACCGGAAAAATCGGGATTTTCGTCAAAAGCACCTCTAAAGTACCTCTAAAGATAATACTTATTTGAACCATAATAAGTGTATACCAAGTTCTTATCGTAGCTTTCATATCAATCAGTGGTAGCATAATGTGTGATTCGTTTATATTATAACAACTACCTTAGTTTACTTGACCTACTATATATTTAATTTGCTGGGGGATTTAGGATATTTTTAAGATATCCCTTAAGCAGTGTGATTATTAAATTTGGTTCAATCTATCAACTCTCTTCCAGGTCTCCAAATCGGATGGGGTAAAATTTTGCTTTGAAACAAAACATTTATACTATCCAGCATAACAGCACAAAATGACTATTTCAACTCTCGATAGATTTTAGTAGGCGAGATAAAACACCTATCTCAAGATATTGAGATATAAAAGTAAAATGACTATACCTTTTTGTATATGTCAGACTGTGTTTCGTAGGTGGTTCACTACTGAGAGGGGACTGCACTTTACTTAATATTACTTATAGGTCATTTTAATACATTTATTGTAATAGTTTAATTATGCATTTCTAAAAATAAGTTCATGTTCTGTATATATGTTGCATTTTTAATTTAAAGGGTTACATAATAGTAATATTGAATTTATAGTTTGTGAGTGATTGAAATATGAACAAGCCATAATTTTTGCTCAACGATGCATTTACTTTGTCGTCAAGCTGAATATTTATTTTCAGTTGATTAAAATGTTATCATTCTCAGGCACCTTATTCTTGTAAAAGAATTTGTTTCATTTTTGTAGTGTTTGAGTATTTTGCAGCAACTATTAATTATTTATGGGTTGGTCATAATGTTACACTTTTAACATATTACATGCTTTTAGATTCTTCCAAGAAATTCACGTATCTAAAACGCGTATCATGTGCGTTGATTTCATATCGTTTTTAACTGTTAAACGTCCGTCAAACAACATTAAAACACGTTTGTGAAAAAGAGAGACGTAACGGACTTGGATCTGTTTTGTGTCCATTTGATGTAGTACAATATGGCTGACGCAGTGTAGACGAAATTCTTGTTTACCCTGACTGCTACCCCGATATAGAATGTGCCATCAAAGTATGAATTACTTCATTAATTATTAAAATCCAATCTATCTGTCGTCCCGGATTTACTTGCAACATTAATTACTTGGTATGTGCACAATTTAAATTAGGTAAACATTTTACTTCAGTAATGAAGAAAGACATGGTGTACCAGGATTGGTATCGTAATATTTATACATAATTCATGATGAGAAAACGTTTTATACAAGTATATTCATTTCTTTCAAATTTGTTACGCAAAAATTGAATGGCATATGTTGCCCAGTATTTTAACATCTAATGTTGGACATTTTTGGTTGCTAATGCTGAAAAAGAAGCTAAAGAAACTAACATAGATCTGATTTTTCTAATCAGGCATAAATGACCGAGTAGAGTTAAATGGATAAGCAAATGTCCCGATTATAACTGAATAAATTTAATTCAGTAATGTAACCTATCGCTTAGTAGTTCAACATTCTCTGTTAAGAAAACAACATTGCTCCAATTTGACTATATTGTCAAGATCCTTAGCTGAATCTAATAAAGTCCACTAAGACTAAGGTCAAAAAGAAGACATTGAACTTTATTGTACAGAACAGACTTTATTTCCTATTTTGTGCTTTTTCCACTTATATCAAATTTTCTAGTATGCATTTTTATAATTTTTAGTTACATTTTTTCAGCGCCGTATCAAACAGTGCAGGAACAAAAGACATGTTAATTCACCTCTCATAGAAAGTAACATGTCAAACCACACCATTGTTGCCCTGAACAATCTGTTGAAGTCTAGCAGCATAGTATATACTTTATTAGACCATAATTCCTTGTGCAACCCCATCTCCGTACGTTATTAGTTTTTTTCTGCTTACGAATGTAATTCAGAAGAGTTCAAACGGGAAGTCTTGATAACAACACTAGGTTTGCTATTGGCGACTGACGGGACGTTTTGGTAAATCTTTGAAAAGCGGCTGCAGGCTAATGCATGAATGTTATCACATGAAAACATAGTACAGTACAATAGTTATCACATGACTTATTGAACAGAGCATAATGCTCAAGTCATATTTCGAAAGAGTAGTCGGTTGTGCTCTTTATGGTGCGTTTATACTGTGACGACTTGTTTCGAGGGAGGGTAACGTATTTGCAACAAAAAAGTTTAAACTGAAAACGATTAAGAGTGACGATCGTGTGCGCGGCTAGCAGCGAGTGTGAGCTTTAACTGACTTTAACTAACGATGACTGGCGTAAAATTCAAAACTGCAATACGCAGGTCTACGTTGCTTGTCGTTACCTCCAATACGTCACGGTGTAAACGCACCTTTATATGTGATTTTAGCATAAACACCTAGTATTAAAAATAATATTTTGTTTTACAGCTAGACTCTTTCAAATAAAAATAACATATGATTTTATCCAAGTATTGTAGGAACTCTAAAAACCAGGTTTTACTTGTGTTTGTCCAGGGAACTGTTAAACGTCCATTTGCAGATCCTTTTAGCATCTACGTGTAATGTAATACTTTATTCGGATCAGCAGTTGAATATTTTGCTCGCCTTAAAAACAAAAGTGGTTTTAACCAAACGTAATCTCTGCTTCTATTTCACAGACATGTCTAATGCATTAAGTTGAAATAAATATGGGGCAATAATCCTTTAGTTTAGAGTCATGCAATTTGGACGTAGCTCAACGTATTGGAGCAGAAGATAACCGGATGCTAAGCCCCCGAAAGGCAGACAAGAACTTTGTTCAAAAACCTAAGCACGGTGCGTTTTTTAGTCCTCCTCCTGCTCCTCGTCGTCCTCCTCGTCGTCCTCCTTGTCGTCCTCCTCGTCCTCGTCCTCCTCCTCCTCCTCCTCTCCCCCTCCTCCTCCTCCTCATTAATCATCAAAATCGTTATTATTATTAATATCATTTTGAATTACTTCTAATGAGTTGCTCAGTGGTGATTTCATTGTAAAGTGGTATATAGTCTACAGATATGTAGATGTATGCCTATCCTTGTTGGTTATGAAAAAATAGAACACACAACAAGATGAAATGAATTTTAAACATATGATTGTATATATGCATTCTATTCTTTTGTCAGCTGTTGAATCTATTCCACACGGAAACTAAATTTTCAAATTAATCACAGATACGTGATATTTCTGTAAGCACAATGTGATGTTTGTTTATATTATAACTCATACTGCAATACGTGACCTACTAAATATTTAATTTGCTTTGGACTTGGGATGTTTAGGGGATAACCCCAAAGCAGTACGTGATATTATTAAATTCGGCTCAATCTATATAACAACTCTACACCAAGGTTTGTAATTAGATGATGATGAAATGGTGCTTTGAAACAAAACGGGGGTAATATAATAACATAGAATTATAATGTGTACTGCAACTATATGGTATTCAGTATTCGTGATAAAATACACACTCAGATTTTTTGATTTAAAACTAAAAGATTACTTGTATTTCTGAATAACTAAGACTGTGCTGCGTTAACGGTCAAATATTAAGATGACCTAGCAATAGGCAGTATATTGCAACCATTAGTACATTGTGGAATAAAAATATTACATTACAAATAAAATTAAAAAATACAGAAGTTGTGGACTACATCCAATTAGTGCTGTCGTCGAGACCATTTTTCCATGTCCACATGTCGACATACATTTATTACCATGTCGACACATATGTCGACATAAACCATCAAGCGGTAGTGCCGTAGCAGTCTTATAATATTCCGAGATACCAGTTGCGAAAAAAGTGGAGAAAATTGACAAAATAACTTGATTTCTCATGTTTTGAAAAAAGTAGATTTGACATTTTGCTAGTTATTTTCTTCACTGTGTGTCCTTGCTGACTCATTTTAATTATTGTTTACATATGGTTTTTGTCGCGACAGGACTTCGGTCTGTCGACATGTCACTATATACCCTATGTCGCAAACATTTCTACATTAGTTCTGCCGACGACATCACTACATCCAATGTTAGTTAATTAAACAGCGCAACATTAATAAGTGGACATTTATTCTGCACCTATAAATCTGTGTACGAGCCCTCAAAGTCCAAAAATATTGACACACGAAAAGTATTCAATCTTATTTAATTATTGACCTCAAATCTGACTTTAAATCCGTTACCAAAATTTTACTTCAAGCGTTAAAAGTTCGAGCATACTTTGCTTCTTTGATTATTTGAGGTGGTCAGGAAGAATGGCACGGGATGAAGAACATGATATTTTCTCCAGATAATTACTTCTGTTTCAAGGATAGTCAACCATATAGCTCATGACATTGATTTCAAATGTCCACAAATTGAACACTTAACTATTGAAAAGATTCAAGCAGTTCAATTAAATGATGGTCAATATTAAACACGTTGAGCTAAATATATTTAAAACAATTGTTTAATCTTCCCGATCCCGACCGACAATAATATAAAATCAACTTATTAAAAAGCATCATCCCTCTCACACACACAATTGGTTGCGTCCAAAAGGGGGACGCACATAACCCGGCGAATTCATTTATAGTATCTGAAATATGGTTAGTAAAAATTCACAAGCAGGGAAAAAAATAAACACTTTGCTATAAAAAAAAATGTCAATAATTGAATACGCCAGAATAAGAGCATCCCAACTCCAATAGCTCCCTTCTGTTAATTATATTTATAAAATATAAATGCATACAAATTTCTGAAAATGCTTTCACATCACTAAAATAGCATTTTCATGTCAATATCCTAATCATATTGTCACATTTGACCTTTATAGTTGACTTATTTAGACATTGTTAGATAATTGTTATATTATTTAAACAGCCATTACAAGAACATCCCAACTCGATGAGCTCCTCTCTACAATATGCTAGGAAAATTATCTAACAATGTCTAACAAAGTCAACTACGAGGTCAAATGTGACATTATGATTGGGATAAAGACATTGAAATGTTTTCTTGTGATTCGAAAGCATTTTCAGAGATTTATATGCCTTTATATTTTACATTACTTAACAGAAGGCGCTATTGGAGTTGGGATGTTCTTATTCTGGCGTATTCAATTGTACTTACTTACTCCAGGTTGGTTGTACCTGAGTGTTTTTACTTAGAACGTCTACATTGGACATCCAATCTTTTTCTTTCTCTGGGTGGGACGCCAAAAAATCAGGTCTGCTACTTGTTGGGACCTAGCCCTTTTGCAGTGGCCACCGAATTGGAGTCGTCTCTTCTGTATTGTAGGTGATACTTTGGACAGTCGTCCATATATATAATTCAGCATTTGATATGTGGCTTTTCCAGCTGATAGTTTAGTTGTCATAGTCCAAGTTTCAGCACCGTAGAGTAATACGCTCTCAACTGATGTATGGAAAAGTGTTATTTTGATGTCTCTCGATAACTGTGAATGCCAGATCTTGTTCAGCTTGTTGTACGCTTTCCACACCATAGATTTCCTGATTCTGAAATCTTGTTCACTGCTCTTGACCGATGATCCAAGGTATTTGAAGTCTTCCACTATTTCTAGCTGACTGTCGTCCTGTGTTTTTAGTTTCACGTTAGAATCATGGTTGAATACCATACACTTGGTCTTAGACGAGTTCATGTGCAGGTCAACTTTCATAGCTGCTTGCTCTACTTGCTCGAGAGGTTCTCGGGCTTGTAGCGCAGTGTCTGAAATCAGAGCTATCTCATCAGCAAAGTCTAGGTTGGTGATGCTTTTAGGGCCAATTCTGCGGCTTCTTCTTGGCTCGATTGTAAACCCAAGGAGCTCTCTCCTGCCACTGATTGCTGTTCTTAGGCAGTAGTCCAAGTCTGTGATGAATAAGTATTGGGCAAGTGTGTCCCCTTGGAGAACTACAGCCGATATATTGAAAAGGTCAGAGTTTCCTTCTGGGGTGATGACCTTTACTTTTTTATCTGCATAGGTGTCTTCAATGACATTTGTGATAATATCTGGAAGTCCATAAGCTTTTAGGATTTTGATCATTTTCCCTCGATGGATGGTGTCAAAGGCTTTTCTGAAATCGATGAAAGTCACCATTGCTGATAGATTTTTGTCTTTGGTCCCTCCAAAGATTCTTCTTAGTGCAAGCACCTGTTCAACAGTAGACCTGCCTTCTCCAAAACCATTTTGGTTGTTTCTAGGTAATGGGTCTAGGTGCGGTCTTATTATGTTTAGAATCATCTAGTTGTAAGTTTTTGCAACCATGGAATTGAGACACATTCCTCAATGTACATATTTCTACACACCACTAATTGCTTTTACTATGTTTGTTTTTATATGTATATTCCTTCAATTTGGCCATGATTTTCACATATTTCCTTTAAGTACCATCTCCTGAAATGTCATTTTATCAAAATTCATGTCAAAAACCGCTAAAAAAGGCCAAATTTACCTGGGGTCTGAATTTAGAATAGCCATTGGTTCAGGTTTCTTTCTATTAATAAGAGCATTGTTGCATGTTTCTAAAATAGTGTCATCAATGTTGCGTCTTTTCAATTTCCCTCCTCCTCCTCATCATCATCATCATCATCGTCATCGTTATCATCATCATTGTTCTTGTTCTTGTTATCGTTAGTTTGCAAGAGGAAGACTTCTGTACTCGCAGAAGGATCTGAAGCGAGCAAGACTGAAAACCAAATGCAAATACAGTCTTGGGATCTAATAGTTACAGCTTTTCTGTTACCTTTACTGTGTTTTATGAAGTTTTATGTCTAAAAACCTATCTGTGGTCTTCATGCAGGTTTCAAGAGTCTGCATGATGTGAGATCATTATCATCAACCAGTACTGAAGTACATGTAAGTTTACCTGGGTAAGCTAACCTGACTGGAAATATACTAAGAAACCAAATTAATTATGTAAATGTTTCTTCTCTCGCAGATAATATAGTATTTGCGAAATTGTTTTCTTGATACAGTATTAATATATATAATGGCATATAACCATTTTCCTATGGCATTAACACAGTCATCTTTATCTGTTAAGCGCGGGGTTTTCGTAGTAGCTGGCTGTTTTTTTACCAATGAACTTTTTAAAAATCCAATCCAAAGAAGGCATTATATATTTAATCATAAGATGTTGTGGACAGGAAAAGGTGAGTAAAGTTTATTCAGCCTCAAGTGTTTGTCTTGGCATTATAACGTTTAGAACACTTTTAAATACAGGTTCGTGAAGCCGTTATCAAATGTCAAGTTGCGATGATTCTTAATTTCACGATCGTAAATTCAATTCTTTTGCATGCACCCTGACTTAAACCTTACAACGGAATATATTCATGGAATACAGGGTGTCCCAGAAAAAAATACCTTACAGTCATTGCGTGTAGTTTTCTTGGTTTTAATGGGTAGTTCAAACAGATGTAAAGGTAACATTTTATTGCTCATGAATTGAACCTTCAGATACCGTTTGTTTCATTTCAATTGGTAATGCACAACAAAAGTTATCTTTTGTCAAATATTTGAATGTAAAATTTTCTTGTCCAATTTCACGAGTTTGTAAGTTCCCCTTGAATGAAGCTCTATTGAGTAATGTTATTTATCTGCCCATTCAGCTGTAACAATGTTTACTCATGTATTACGTACATGTTCTCTTTTATCTGTGCTGAAAAATGAACAAATTTGATGTAAAAATAAGACAGATATGATAAGTTTTCCAAGGTGACCCCATATTTATTCCATTCAGAACCGCCTCTACTTTATGGCCAATAATCATGAAATTGGACCAGACAAAAATCCAACCAAATATTTGATAACACGTAACTTTTGTTGTATACCACCGATTTAAATGAAAGAAACGGTATTTTAAAGTTCAATTCAATGGCAATAAAATGTTATCTTTACATACGTTTTAACTACCTGTTAAATCCAAGAGAACTACACGCAAAGAGTGTAAGTTTTATTTTCTGGGACACTCTGTACATGGCCTGACAAAGCAATGCAAGTATCTCAATCTCTCTTTGCCAAACTCGACCACTGTCTAATAATTATTGCAAATGGGAACCAGGTAGATACATCTTTCTGATACATCTTTCTGCATGTTTTTAAGCTTAAACCTATTTATATATGTATTAGTAAAAACCCGATAAAACTCGATATTTAGAACTGTAAAAGGTTTTTTTTTTTTTGGCCAATTTTTGCCCAAAATCATACCTGAAGTAGCTTATGATGTCACAAATACGTAACGCCTTGGCCGATTCTCAAGATTATGGTATTGAAAAAGGAGGTTCTACCCTATCTATGGTATGAAACAACTCAACTTTTGACATGTCATTTTCATTTTTATAGGAGGTGGTACCCCCTCCCCCAGGAAAATAGCTGAGGTGGAAGAGGGTTAACGCACGTTTAGTAATTTTCTATTTTGCTCTAATTATGTAGTTTTTATGGATTGATTTTTGACTATGCTCAGCACTATGTGCCGTATATCGTAATTTACTATGCCGACCTTAAGGGGCCTTTCGATATACCGGGTTACAAATTTTGGTAACATTTTGGAAAGTTTCGCAAATCAGTTTTGGGCACTTACTTTGTAAAACCTCACTTAAAATGAGGAATGAGTTATTTTGCAAAGAACCTAGGCTTAAATTTAGATCAGGTGGTGATTGGGCTGTAACGAAATACTATTAAATTCGCGCGAGAAAAAAGAAAAGAAAACAATGAGTTAATAATGAAATAACTGGTCGATCTGATTGTGTAGTTTAATAATATCACTTGCGCTAAATTTCAGTATCATGTGCATTTCAACCACTTAGACGAGAGGCATTGACTGATAACGCAGCCTGAACGTTACCAGCATCGATATGGAATTGATTAAGTTCATGGTTCGTGTACCAAAGTCACTTTGATAAGCCGCTTCAAAAACGTCAGTTTCTAAATAGATTTAATTGTCTCGTTTCAAGGTCGAAAAAATAATTTTGATATCATAACCGATATTGTCATGAGAGTATTAACACCATTAAGGCTATATGCACTCGTTTATGTTTAAGGAGGTTTACGTTTAAGTTTATTAAAACTGATAACATCTCAGCCTCAAGGACAAAGCTCTGCATATTTCAGGGACCAATGACTCAGTGAATAAGAGTGAAAGAGATGCATCAAAAGGGTGAATGCCCTCTTGGGTCCCTCCATATAACCACAATAATAAAATCAAGAAAAATGCAGGGTCAATAAATTAAGAGTGCCTTTTAGTAAAAACAAAATAATTAGCAATGGGGACTCTACGTACTCCCTCTATCACAGCGTCAGTTCAGAAGCTGATTTTTTATATTATAAATTGTCCCGTTTTGTAGCTGTTTTTCTATCTAGTAGGGTCAAAACATAGTCGTCTTTATTCGCTACCAACAATTCGGTCGTGATGTCAAATTCAGGATGTGCCAATAAAAACGCAAGATTTTGTACGTTTATTTCTGAGAAAATTAGGCTACAGGTTATAATCAGAACTATTGAATTTTATTGTACGTAATCTCATCTTGAAAAAATAAAAGAGCAATGGGGTCTCTACGTACTCCCATTAGCACAGCATCAGTTTAGAAGCTGATTTTTATAGTATAAATTGTCCCGTTTGTAGCTGTTTTTCTATCTAGTAGGGTCAAAACATAGTCGGCCTTTTTCGCTACCAACAATTCGGTTGTGTTGTTAAAATGACGATTGACTTCAAATTCAGGGTGTGCCAATAAAAACGCAAGATTTTGTACGATTTTTTCTAAGAAGATTAGGCTCTATGTTATAAAAACAACTATTAAATTTTATTGTACATTATCTCGTCTTCAAAAAGCTTTTTATTTGGTGAAATGTGGACCTTTGGTTCTTAAGTTATGACAACTTCTGTGACGCCCTTACTATTTGATGTGTTCCGATTTCATGATCTCAATACCATAATCAATATCAAAAGTAGGCTACAATAAAGGCAATTAAAGCAAAGTAGCTTCATCTCCAGATGAAAAAATATCACTTAGTTGAATTGATATTTAGTGAGTGCTATACAAAAAGACAGTTGACAGTATCTAATCATGCCAAAAAAGTCAGAGAAACTTTTACAATTTGTAGGAAATAACAATTTTTGTAGTTATCTCTCCAAAAATTTCATGTTCAAAGTTTCCCGGAACTGGAATGTTAATTCCGCTTCTGAATTTATATATGACATAATGTGACCCACTGTTAATGTGACCCTTAGTTTTGAAGTTCATTTTGATACGAAGTGTAATTCTCAAAGTTAAAATTGCAACTCAGTACTGCCTTAGAGTCACACATTTTTATATATTTGGTTTTACAATAAGGGGTTACAATGCGAAAGCTCTTTGGTTTTCAATAAAAGTTATTAATAAACAATCCTTTTTAAGCTACACAAATTATAAAAAGAATTAAATCAGTTTAAAGTTGCTTATTTCTGGGATGCATATCATCCTATAGCTCGATTAACAGATTTCATCCGAATTTCATAAATCGGACTTGATTGAAATTTGTGCTCCATTTTCAATGCGCTGTATAAAGCATAATGAAGGGAAGAAGCTCTATTTTAATATCAATGGTGATTTGATGATACAATTTGCTCGCTTATATTTTGAATATTTTTGTTTTCCAATCTTGCGTATTTATTGGCACACACTGTAGAATACTTCAACACCGAGTTGAGACCAAATAAAACTTCGCGCTAAAATGCACATATACGAGTATATTGCCTCAAATGTTTGTTACCAGATTATACTTTAAATTCGATCGCAAATATTTGGTGCGTTACGACTAAATGTATGGTAGCGACAATTTAGTTTGAAGGCTGACTATAATTTTACCCGTTTTTCTAGTATTTTTTTTTTAAATTTTAATATTAAGTAATCAAAGATCAACTAGTTTAGTGAAATCTATGTGGTCTATTCAATTTTATTGTCCAATTGTATGATACATTGGAAAAGAGCATCCAATAGCATAATGAAGAAGCCCACTGACCAAGTGTACCAGAATGTCAAATCGGTGGTCAATTTCCTGTTTTTTCTTTTGTTTGTTTGTATTTTAAGTCTTGAAAATTGTGTTTACCATCAAAAGTAATGATCTTATACAAGGACAAAGTGGGACTACTTGTAACAATTTAAAACCCTGTGTTACTTCTACCTATCTTATATAGCAAATTATTAAAAATAGGTCATGCATTATGCACCAGAAAGTTTCTATATATTGGAATTTAATGGAGCTGATATTTTTATAAATAAGTTAGTAAAATTGTGATTTCAACAAAGTTTCAGCTCTGTACCATTCAATTTAAGGATTGGTTGGTTTAATCAATCCACCCCTACCTTGGTTAATAGCTTACCCTACTTCCATTGGAAGATTTGGCCAGTCGAACGAATGTTAAACACAAAAGTACAGGAATAAAAGTTTCAGTTCGAACTATCTTTACAAAATGTGGTAATAAGACTTCATGTTTTGATTAATATTGCATTGTTATAAATATGTTGTTATAAAAATGAAAGACATTACCTTTTCGCTTTGTATTGATTTACTCAGACGTCCCGTTTTTAGCCGATAGCAAACCTAGTTTTGTTATCCAGGCATGCCGTTTGAACTCTTTTAAATAGGTCTGAACTGCCTTCTAATGAGCAGACAGAAACTAATAACAACACAATATGGAGACCTGGTACCAAGATTGGTTTACAGAAGGAAGTATGGCCTGTTTAATCTTCTGTGCCGTTAGTCCGCAAAAAGACGTTCAGTTGGAGTTACTTTTCAACAAATATTGATGTCTCCTAAACTGCTATAATTGTGTATTTCTACTGTATAAGGCTTATTCTTCTTGGTGTACTTTATAAAAAATACTGTTTTAGATAAAAAGAAATCATGTTTTGAAATAGGTAACGCAGATATCAATACATTTAAAAATTAAAGATACTTAAATTACATTCGTTGCGATGAAAAGTTCTTTTACTTGGCTTTAGCTTTAGAGACAATTACAGGGAGAGGATCGTGACTATTTAATAAAATAAGAGGAATGTTGTATTTTCGGGCATGGGACAATTGCAGTAAGAGTAAACGTAGATTCCACTTTTAAAATCAAAATAATTTTTAAAATTAAAAATAATCAAAAATATTTGATTGACAGCCATCTTGGTTTTTATACTTTTTCCACTTTTTCATACTGTGCTTTTTTGCATACTGCGAGCTTTTCATACTGCGAGCTTTTTTGTTCTGAAAATGACACATTTGTGCAATAACTGTAGACTCTTGGTAATTATCAGAAAATATAACATTTATTAACGTGTATATTTAATGTATATACTTGATCTCATGATTTGTAATGTCAGTGAGTTTATTTATAAACGTATTAAATTATGTCAATAATAATAATGAACGTTTATACATAAGACGTGCCCTCTTTATTCAGTACAAAGAATGTTATTAATGTAAATACTAAATAATTAAAGTTGCATGTAAAACCTGACTAACAGATGAATTGGATTGATCTATACTGGGGACGACCTATATCTGGGCACAAGTTAATCTAAACAGGATTAAGTTGCACATAGCATTAACCATTTCGAATTGTATTTAGTAAAAAGGATAGGAAACAAATCTAACAGATATCGCCTGGTTTGTACTACTATAGATGAGTATAGCCGTTTAAAGGCCTCTTGTGACAAAGCAAAGGTCTCTTGATAGAGTCCGCTGAGACAAGACATTACGGATGAGTTCAGCCGTTTAAAACATGCGTCAAGGCAAAGGTCTTATGACAGTATCCGTTGAGACAAGACATGACGTAGCCGTGGTAAATACCAGTGACTTTTGCTGGCATACATTGTTTTCTTGTACCCAAATTAAGATCCTTGCCTCGGGTATTCTTGAGAGTGTTCAAGGATTTGATTGATTTATGTGTGTGTTTTGCTCAAGTCCGGTACTTTTTTGTTTTTAATTAAAGTTTGTAATTTTGTTTGACGTAAGTTTTAAATCAGAAAACCAATATGCTGTCTATATGTGGTCATTCAAGATACTTCAAGTTTATTATTGGAATGTGCCATTGAGTTTCTTTCAGGTTGCGAAGCATGCTGAATTTATATTTGGATTTATATTAGATCAACTGCATTGCAAATATATGTGTGTGCGTTAGTCCTTACTTAACCAATTGTCTTTTGCAACAAATCCAGCAAAGGGGATTGTGATACGTTCCTAAATTTGTCGAACCTATAACCGCTTATGAAGTTGTTTTTGGTACAGATCTATTTATCAGGAATTTTGCAAATAACTAAAGAAAAAAGTTAACACTAACATGTCCTGTAAAGCTCTAAACCATCCATATTGTCAAAAATCGACCTAAAATTGCAGGGGTTGTACTAACCACCTACATCCAAATTCCCTTGGCCTATCCTACCCTTATCTTATGTTGTATATCGATTTTTATTTTATCAAAAAATAACACATAGAATTACAAGCTCTTAGCCGGTTACTTTTGCGTTTGATGCAACTTACAAAATCCAGTGTGTTGCAACAACCCACCCCTGGTAAGACGAAAGGTAGTACTAATTTAATGGTTAACTACTGTAACTAGATATGTATTACATCAGAGACATTTTAGACAATCTTATTTTTTAGGTAAATTTATAGGAAATGTGGTTTAACTATAATTTTTACCATAGAGGAATTTTTGTATACTTGTGTACCGGTGTGTAAATATATATAAGAAACCCATCTATTTCAAAACATTTCTTTTTTAGTTTATTATTGACAACGTTTTTAAAACCTAAATATTTAGCAATGTACTTGCAGGTCAAAATATCTGGTAAATGTATTTATTCAGTACGGACACAGATTAAAAGATAATTCACGTATTTTTCGGCAAGAAAATCTACTCGTTTTGTATCGCTTTGACATCGCTATAATCTTGAATTAAAACCGCCTATTCATTACTCGTAGAAACGAAAAGAATCAATTTATAGTAATTTAAAATACGTAAAAATAACGTATATAAATTTCTGAAGCTTAAATGAGTCTGTTAAATTAAGTGTGTCTGGTTTCAAATCAACATTTAAAATTCATTCATTCCTGAAAATGTACTTGTACACGATGGTGGTGAAATTTAATAATGGCTTTGCCTAGGGGATGTCTAATAAATATTTATATCTTACGTCAAATTAAAGATAATGAAAGAGACACAAACGTACCAGAAAATATGTCACGCGAAATGAAACGACTATACAATGTGTCCCATCATATATATATCTTTTACCTAAATCTAAAGTACTCATAATAGCAGGAATTTTGCAACTACACCAGGACTCAATTTCATAAAGATTTGAACCAAGCGTACGTTTGATTTATCAAGCGTAAAATACACAAATAAAGGCTGATACAATGTAAATTTACGTGTAAAATCAAACGTATGCTTGATTCCCATCTCTATGAAACATGGAAATGGGCCCCAGGTTTACTTAATAGGTAAATAACGTTAACAGCCATCCTCTACCTTGTCAAATCTTATTTCTACTTCTGTATATTTTAGTTAAATACCAGGTCTGTTTATCAGTATTTCAAACAACCTTGTTGCATTACAGTACTAACAAGTATCTTAATCTGTGCATAACGACATATGTGACCCATCATATCGAAAGGTACCTTAATACCGGCATAGTAAATTACGAGATACGGGCCATTGAAGCTGATCATAGTCAAAAATCACATCCAAGGTCGAATTTATAATTTCATCAGAAATATTACCTTTGAAGTGTACTCTATCATAATAATCAGGCTCCAACATCCAACACACAAGAATAATTTGTTAAAAAGCAAGATACAAATCCTTTCTTCATTCAAGTTTTACCAGTACAGAAACTTAAACTTGATTCTCTCAGAACTATAATTTTCTGAATCAGCTTGATGCCTTTTCCAATTTGGATGTAACTTTGCAATCGAACATCAACAACTAAGAAGAAAAATACCAACCATCTATGGTAATCGTCAACCCCCTTCACTGACTAACATTACATATGATGAGTTTACCACTTTGATTCGACCGTCATCATTAGTTACGATCCCGACAATAAATAACACTTGTAATGTCTTAGTTCCATCTAGACTAGAACATGTTAGACTTCCATCGATCTATCTGACAAATGCGCAATCTTTGGTGAATAAGTTTGATGAAGCTGAAATAATTTTTGATCAGAATTGCATTGATGTAGGGGTCATTACAGAGTCATGGTTCAGGCCGAATATCCCTGAAGACATGTTGAACATTACTGGTTACAATTTGTTTTCAAGACGTCGTGACAATGGAATCAACAAAGGCGGTGGTGGAGTGGCAATATATGTCAAGAATGAGTTGCCTGCTAACATTATTGATGTGGATATCCCCAATGAACTTGAA
>JXSR01S007341.1:4659-19762 GCA_000969725.1 Ophiothrix spiculata | reverse complement strand
AACCAAATGCCATCTGGACACTGGCTCAAAATAGAAGTGAATGGAGAAACTATGTGATCGCCTGCTGCGCAGCCGAACGATGATGATTATGGGACATTTTGAATTTTGGACCTCCTTTTTAGAGCAAGAAGTTCCTATGTGCAATTTATTGATTTTCGATAATGTACACTCTCGGTCAAAAGTGTTTGTGCACAAAACCTTTGCCCATATTTAAGCTTGCATAAACACTTTTGACCGGGAGTGTAAAGTAATAGAATAAACCTTTTTCACAATTCAAAAACCTTTAAGCCCACTTTCCTCAAAGCTGATTTAATGAAATAGGAATTTCTTTGACTACACTCTTCAATTTGACTACATTTTTAGGTATAAATGATTTAATTTTTTACTTTAAATTTTCATTCCTTTTTAAAAATCACTTAAATACACATATTACTAGAAATCATTGGTAACATTTCAGGTTTATAAAGCTTACAAGTTACATGGACTCGTAAATATCTATGTATGCATCAGTGTAGGTGTGCACTGGTTTTTTTTGAAAACTGAGAGTCACTAATTTAAATATCCAGCTAGAGAAGAGAGAAGATACACTAGCTCCCCATGTCTTCTAGACAACAAGCTTAATGTGTCAGAAGAAGACAAGGCGGTAGAGACAGGAAATCGTCCTATTCATCTAGCTGTCAATCAAATCGATCGAGACACATCGTAAATTGGCCATAATCGATTTAGCTCACTCGGGATGGTCATAAACTCTGTTGATATGATGACGTAATATGTTCATTGAGCATGTTGCAGCTAACATTGGTTTACTATCATACTATAAGACAAGGCCTAATTACAATAAATTATTTTTAATTTTGAAGTTATATTTAATATTTGTTTAATGGTATTTATCTGATATTTCAGATCAGATGTACCTGATTATTCATTTTCATTTAATTAATTGTTAATTTCCCGGGAATATTTTTCATGTAGGCCTGGTATCTATTAGTTCATTTACTAATAAATTTGATTGAAATGACATGTAATGAATGGTTGATTTTATTTATTTATTTATTTATTTATTCCTATTTATTTGTTTGTTTATTCACTTACCGTATTTATTTACTTATTCACTTATCTATGAACAGCATGATAATATACCTGATTATCTCATTTCTACACTTAAACAATATTGCAGACACAATACTCAGTATTTCTAATATATTTTATTAGACATCAGTAACTAAATATTACATTTCCTGGTTTTGAATAATTGAATGACAAAATACACTTAAAATACCGGGAACATCAACAAGATAAATCAGACCCAAAACGTACTTATAGTACACCCTGTACCCACAATTCCCGACCGCAACTTCATGGAAATAAGGAAAGCACGAACAGCATGAAACATGAATTGAACGGTGAACAATAAGCAATAACACGCATGGTAAAAATCGATCTCGACCAATAAATACTTGTTGTGTCGTGTCTCTATCAATTTGATTGACAGCTAGAAGAAAAGGACGATTTCCTGTCTCTACCGCCTTGTAGAAGAAGGGCAGGGCTTCTAACTAACAAAGTACAGTGGAAACATGTTATAACGAAGTTAATAGGACCAGAGAAATTACTTCTTTATATCCAAACATTCGTTATATCAGGGTTTTGAATATATAGTAAAACAAAAGGAATTGGTATTATGGTATAGGGAATATTCTTCTTTGTAACAGGGTTTTTCTTATATCAGATTTCGTTATAATGAGTTTCTACTGTAATTGCAGTGACTAGTGGGACATATGGATTGGAAAAATATTGAAAAATCAGGTTTTGTGTGCATTTTTTAAATATTTTGATGCCATCTTGCTCTGTCAACTGTGTTGAATTCGGAAGTTCATGATCAGAATTTTGTCGATTTTTGGAATGACTTCGAAGCTATTATGAATTCTTCTTAAACCGAGTGCTATTTGATAAAGATCTGAGCCATCTGTTGCTCAAAGAGGTGCCTCTGCTTTTGTCAGATTTTGTCAGATTTTCACACAAGTCGGTGACATTGTTTTGTATAAGACCTCAGACCCAATCCTTAAAAAATACTTTCTAATGAATAATGTATATTTATAATTTTGTGATTATCTGATATAATTCCTACCAGTTCAATCAAGATGGCTACCTTATCTGTGAAGATTTCTTGAGTGCTGATGAAGTCGAAACTCTACGTAAGCAATGTCATCGAATCGTCGAGGATATGAATCCCAGGGACCATGCCCCAACTGTCTTCTCAACTGTAAAGCAGGTACCATGTGCCATATGTGCATTTTAGGGGGCAGTCATTATTTACACCAGAACCAAGGAAGTTTAAGGGAAATTGAGTTCACAATAGTTGCAGTATCTTGTTTTTGTGCATATCCCAGGCATGGGTGCGAGATGTAAACCTCCAGAGTTTTTTCAAATATAAGCTCAATTGCTAGACATGCGCATGTATATTTTTGTAAATCATAACTTGATGCATAATCAAGTGTGTTTAATCTATTTCGCACAAACCATATTCTGTAACGTGAGTGCAAGAAAGTTGTATTCGCAATAGCTGCCATTTGTCATATTGTCATAAATTTGAATTTCACAATGTAGAATATCCATCAAGGCTCAGTATCTCTTAAAATGAAGACCTGAATGACGCATATAGCAGAAAATATTGTCTCATTTTTGTAAGAAGGTGATAAATAAATATAACACATGGCAGCCATTGCAAATACGACTTTCTTTCACTCACTTGATGAATTACGTTATTAATATTGTGTGCTTTTGTGTGATTCATTAGTTATCCCCAGTTTGTTCATAAGAACAAACGGGTAACAAAGTAGTCATTCGGTAAACATAAATTTTTAATAGCAAAAGCTAGAAAATGTTGGTAGAAATTCTGGAGGAATGGTTCTCTTTATATACATGTATGTATACTTCAAATAATATTGCAAATAAATTCATTTTTGTAGTTTTCAAGGCTTGATTGACGGGGGTGTCTTTTCTGTTCGCGTCGCATAGTACAAAGGGTTGCAGTTAATCTCACACATAACAACTGAGCACACTTTGTAATGCAACTACAAGTTTCCAAAAGGAATAAAAGAATGGTAAAAGAGCTGTATGATACAAGTGTTGTGTATCACATATGCTGCAGATTTCGTATCACAATAGAACTTTGAAATCTCAAGTGATATGCAAATATTCTTTTCAGCCTTTTATGAAACTGCTGTATTCAATGTCAAATTTAGGTGCTGCTCTCAAATCCTAACACTGGTGTAAAAATGACTTCCCCTTGCTTTTTTCCAATAGTAAACCATAATCTATTTCTTTTTCCCATTTTGCTTTTGTGGCTAACAGTTTGAAAAAGATGGCTACCTCATCTTGGAAGATTTCCTATCTGATGATGAGGTTCAAAGGTTACGGCAACAGTGCCACCAGATTGTTGAAGATATGGACCCTAAAGACCACAACCCAACTGTTTTTTCAACTGTTAACAGGGTAGGATAATCATGCCTATTTTCAGACACTATTTTGAGGGTGCCTCTTTTAATCAAATCATTTGAAAATAAAAGCCACTATTCAAAAGTGGATATAATGCTTGCTTACAAAAACATATTGACAAAGCAGGGGTGCCGGAAGGAAAATAAAAGTGGTGCGGGCCCCACCTCTAGCCCTGCCATTGAAAAAGTCGTACACCTAAAGGGAACAGAAAGGCCCAAGAAAACAGCTTTAAAAATTAATTTGAACGGCAATTTTAGCAATCAGGGGTCGATTTCACTAACATTACGATGCATCATAGCTAACAAAGGGTACAGCTCGTAACTAAAACTACATGTAGACTTCACAAAGACGTGAAAACCCTTCGTAAGTGTTCACTCCGTCGTAATTAAGATATATGAATTATGCATTTAAAAAATCGAACCCTTTGTTAACGTTGCGTGGGGTCAAGAGGTGGTCGTAGCTAACGATGGGTTCTTGTCTTAGGATGGGTTAACGATGCTTTTTAACGTTAGTGAAATCGACCCCAGACCAGGTATACTTAAGTTCCCATTGGTTATGGTCAGGTCATGAATAGCAAGTTAAGGTCGGGTCATGGTTAGTGAGTTAGGGTTGTTAGGGTAGAGTTTTTGATGTATGCTTTTTCCATTATTTCAATTAGAAGTTGCTATAAAAATTTTATTGAGTATTATGTTACATTTAGAAATTGTGTGGAGTGAGTTTTTTTGAATCGACCACAATTTTTGTTTAAGGGTCAATTTTTAGAGGTCATTTTAAAGCATGATATCCACCTTTGAATTCAAGTGTCCTGTTTCTGGATTTGAAACGGAGCAAGAAAAAGAAACTTCTCAGGGGGCCAGACAACACTGTTTTCTAAAACATCCCCTAAGGGTGATTTCTTCTGAAACCAAACCGTAAATTAGAATTTTTTTTTTTTTTCAAATAATTCACATCCTAAACAGTAATTTCACAAAAGTGTGTATGTAACCATGAGGCGAACCATATTATGATGATTGGTGTCTTGGGTATTATAACCCTAACGCTACCTAGTACAAGAGAAGATATCGTGTGTATCCCATGATGCATTGCTTCCTATGGGAAATTTTGTACAGGAAGTCATGCGAGTAGTTAGTGACAGAACATGCCCAAAATGCAAGATTACAACAATTAACTTTGATTTATGGGTATTTTATCACTAACTACTCACATGATTTCCTATGCAAACAATTCCATAGGAAGCAATGCATGATGGGATACACATGATATCTTCTCTTACCTAGTACTAAAAGTACTATCGGATAAAATCAAGAAAATAGTTCAAGTCCAATAACGTCATAGACGAGAGATATATGTAGGCACCGAATCGCTGCCAGGCAGCGCCCGCCCCGTGGCTTGGTATTGCTTGACATTGGATTGGGATGCGAGAGATCCCGGGTTCGAGTCCCGCGTTCGAATGAGTGAAAATAGCCATTTTTTATGTAGGAATTTCTAAGAAGATTGGTTTTAAACGTCCCAGGGTTAGGGTTAATGCAATCTTAACTGCCCTTTTAGTTATGGCCTAGAGTTATGGACAAGATAACATAAATTAAATTGTTCCTCTGATGTAAAAAAATATTCATCAGTTTGAACAATTTTGAAAAAGTACCCCTTTCTTGAAAATGGCTGTTTTTGAAATGGAAACCCTACACGCTGTCACCTGATTCACCCTTCAATTCTCAAAAACCATCCTAATTCACTCTTTTCCTGGTCATGGCTGCTTACTAGTTGACCAACACCCTCCCCCCCTCCCAGGTTCATCATACCTACCCAAGGCCATTTGATTCCTTGTCTTCAATGTAATCATTCACACAACACTCATTTTCTGTTTGTCACATGACTCATGAGTTTTCATATAAATTTCATCCAAACAACAAATCATTTGAGAGTATAAATGGAGAGTGCTTGTAAGTACAACCCTGTCTGGTATTTTTCCAGAAAGCTTTTGTTTGGCTTACACATACATAGTTCATCTATTCTGCCTGCTCATGACAAAAGGAAATTTGGACAAAATGTTTGGTGACAACAAAAAAACAACTTCTGGTGATCTTTAAAATGCAAAGCGAAATGCTAGCCTTTTACTATGAAGCCTTATTAGTATCATTTCGTCTTTTTTTAAATCAAGCGTGTGTTGTATTTTGTAAACTCGAATTTCGAGTTTAAAAACTCGAAATTCTACTTCTTGAACTCGAAAATCGACTTTTAAAAACTTGAAATGCGAATTTTGACTTGTCAGAACTCGAAATTCGACTTAAAAAGTCGAGATTCGACTTCTAAAACTCGAATCTCGCCTTTAAAAACCCGAATCTCGACTTTTAAAACTCGAATCTCGCCTTTTAAAAACCCGAATCTCGCGTTTGAAAAGTCGAATTTCGAGTTTCAGAAGGCGAAATTCGGGTTTAAAAAAACCAAATTCAAGTTTCAAAAGTCGAATTTCGTGTTCTGACAAGTCAAAATTCGCGTTTCAAGTTTTTAAAAGTCGATTATCGAGTTTAAGAAATTAAATTTCGAGTTTTTAAACTCGAAATTTGAGTTTACAAAATACAACACACACTTGATTTAAAAAAAAGATGAAATGATACTAATAAGGCTTCATATTTTACTTTCCTGAAGGTTTGAATCAAAATTTTCACAATATTTGTTAGTTTATCATATTAGGCCAAAAAAATAAACAAGTCTGTTTCCTGTAGCAGGTCTGTAAATTGCAATGCGGAATTTATTTTTTGTTTTGTTTTGTTTTTACAATTCTTGAAAAAGCAATGCAATGTTTTTGCCAGCTGATTAAAGAAGTCAAAGGGATCTGAATTGAAGTTTGTTTGGTTACACTGAGCAGTCAGATGATTCCGTTAAGGCACATTTACACTGTGACAACTTAGGGGTAACGGCAAGCAACAGAGACCTGCGGTTTGCAATTTTGAATTTCAGCGCAAGTTTAAGTCGGTTAACGCTCACACAATCCGCTAGCCATGCACACTATCGTTATATCAGGAGTTTTCAGTTGCAGATTTTTAGTTGGAAAATCGTTACCCTCTGTCGAAGACAAGTCATAACAATGGAAGCACACCTTCTAGCTTTATTTTTGGAATATTTCTATCCCCACTATCTGGATTTGTCATTTTTGTTAATATTTCTAGTTTTTATACAAATATAAGAGAAAAAGCTACGCAGGATTTAAGACGTTAAAAAGGAATGCGCGCAGGAAACAGACTTGTTTCTTTTTTTGGCCTTATCTATTATACCAAGTGTAAATTATTCAAAGATATACATTTTTTTAAATTTTTCAGTACACCTTTAATGGTATCAGATTCATATTGCTCTCTATCACTCTGTTATCTCTTGTTTCGATGCCAGCAGTGTTGTTTGGATATGGATGTGATGCTGGGAAGTTTGAAATACCCTGGGGGAATACCTCCTGTGATATACAAATTTTCAAGAAAGGGGACCATCTATGTGCAAGATTATTCAAATTTCGAGTCAGATTCATGCTAAAATTACAATTTTGTACAGATAATTGACAAATTTTCAAATTTAAGTGAAAAATACCCCCATTTGCATCATTGGGGGCAAATTTGGGGAAAATTTGATAACAGTAGATCCAGCAAGGTACCAAATTTTGCAAGTACCAGCTGTAGGCCATTGATGTAACAGATGTAGATAGTCGGATGTTTGCCATATTTACTTTGACTACTTTTGTAACATAGTACCCCTCCCCCCTAAGTTGGGTGTGGTAATTTTTATGTAAAAACATTTGATATGAGGAAACTAAATGACTTTGGTTTCGAACAAACTATTAGATGAAATTTCATTATGAAATGAAGTTATGTAAACATTTTGTGAAACACACAGATATTTTAGTAAAGCTTGTACTGACACTTTACCAATTAAAGCACATTTTTGTCAACCGGGTTGAATATTTTGAACGGTTGAATATTTTGAATGAATGTTCAAAATGATGATCTATGAAAGCCATAATCTAATAATTTCCACCATGAGTCTCAAAAATGATTGGTAAGGTTTGTACATTACCCAGTACTGTGCGTACCCATGCATAAAAGTTGAAAGTTTTTAAGCTTGCACCAATTCGACTAATTTTGACAAAGTCGAAGAGGTGTTTGCACTCAAATCATGAGCTAACGCTGAAAACTGGCTAAATAAAGCAAGACAAGGCATCCCTTTCACACATTTTCAGAAAAATTACCAGTTGCGCCATTTTTCCCAGCTCCTGCGCCAATACGGCCTTAGCAGGAACACTGATCAAAACAAGGCACTGTATGAATACTGTCAATGTAACAACACTTCAACACCCATAACTTATGGTGGGTAGTGCACGCATTCAAAAATTAGTCAATCCCGGGGGGGGGGGTACTTAGTACAAAAGTGATTACGGGGATGTGCCGCAAATTTGGGTAGCAAAATCAGGCTCTCTGGTATGCCAATGGGTCCTTTTTCTTTGCAAAATGTGGTATTTTGATGGGTCTGTTTTTCAAAATTTTCTAAAATTTGCGCCAAAATGGCGCAAATTTTGTATTTTTTCGAAATTTCAAACACAAATCAGGAAATTCTCGCCAAATTAGCGTAAATTTTCGGAGAAAATTTCAACTTTCGTATAACTTTCGACTCAAAATTTGGGGCATTTGGTATATGGATGGGTCCCTTTTTCTTGAAAATTGGTATATGCATGGGTGGTACTTCAAATTTCCCAGCGGCACACCCCTACCAAAACCAAACTTGAGTACCCCCCCCAGGTAGTCAATAGTCAAGGTAGAGCAAACTCTGATCAGAGCATGGCGGCGGCCTCTCTGATAGTGTCATAAAACCATCTCCTTTCCATCCCGCTTGCTTGCCATAGAGCCAAACACGTCATTATGATCCCCACTTTGCTTCTCAATCTTTATTTGTCTCTCAGGTAGAGTGTAAGGGATCCGACAGTAATTATTACATCACAGTATCCTATGAGGATTTTTAAAATGCTGAAAAGCTTTAACTTTAAAACGAATGGCCGGAACCAAGTAGGACTAGAAATAAGTGAAATTGTCAGCTTACATAGTACATTTATGCTGTATTCTTTTAATTTTATTTAGCTAGAAAAGAGTTGACACCAGAATCATGAATTGCCAAGCTTGTGAATTGCACCTTTAATGTGGCCAAAGTATAGCACAATTTTTATTGCAAATTTTCAGCCAGGAACAATATAAGTCTATATTTTGTAAACTATTTATTCTGTGATTGCTTGTTTAAAATGATAAGAAAATCTAAATTCCACCTTGCAGTCTGAAAATAGGTATTATCATCCTATGTACATGTTCAGGGCACACTGGAAGGTCCAAAAATCCCTAGAGCATAATTAGCAGTACTCGAGTCACACCCTTTTCTTTATATTTTGCTCCATCCTTTTTATTATTAATAATAATAATAATAATAATGTGGATTTATTATGCGCACAAATCCACCAAAAACATGAGCTCAAGGCGCAGTTACAAAAAATCTTACACTACAACAAAATATATACAAAATACATGCATGGCAAAGAATACAATAAATCAAACCCCATTAAATGATGCATCAGAGAAATGCTTGCTTCATGAGATGTGTTTTGAGTTTATGTTTAAATTCACCAAGTGATATGCTAGACTTAACATGATCAGGTAAGTTGTTCCACAGACGTGGTTCCGCAACATTAAAAGCTCTATCTCCCCAGGAATGTTTAGATCGAGGTTCACGGAGCAAAGACATGTTACTTGAACGGAGTGTCCGGGCAGGAATGTATGGTTGAAGGAGACAGCTGATGTAATCTGGTGCAAGCTCATGAAGTGACTTGTAAACAAGGAGTAACAACTTGTACACAATTCTGTAACTTACAGGCAACCAATGCAACTCGTTTAGCACAGGGTTGATATGACAAGATTTTCTTTTCAAAGTGACAAGGCGAGCCGCAGAGTTTTGCATGCGCTGAAGACGAGCAATTTGTTCTTGAGGAAGACCGAAAAGAAGCGAGTTTCCCATATCAAGATGTGAAGTTACAAAATTGTGTACAATTTGTTCAGTAGCATGAGGATTTAAATATTTCCTTATTCTGCCAATGTGTCTGATGTTAAATGAGGCAGAACGAACTATGTTAGAGATATGCTCATTAAAGGACATTGATGAGTCAAACATAACGCCTAGATTTCGAGCACTTTTGGAAGGTATCCTTTTAACTGGAGCAGCTGGACCAGTACCCTTTGTACAATTCATTTATTCATTTTATAAAATCTTGCAAATCTCTGTTTGATTGAGCATCTGTCATCAACCACCAGTGTAAGTGAGTATCATATTTACTACCCTTGTTATTGTATATTTTCATCATATTTTGCCACTTCCCTTTCCCAAGACTTATTAAATGCCATCCAATCTCATTTCGGCGGAACTCACAATTCGGATACGTATCCGAATTCGGATACCCACGTACATATCGTATTCGAATTGTGATACCCGTATCAGAATAAGGATATGGAGGGGTATCTGAATTCTGATACTCCTATCGTGGCGCAGGAATCAAAATGATAGCCCAAGCTGGCAAAGTACATGTACAACATCTATCTTGCATTTATGATAAATGTATCTGTGGAAATGTCATTTTCATCTGTGCAATTCCAGCGGAACAGCTTCGAAACATATCCTGATAGCTTCTTATCACAGAAGGCAAAATAATTTGGCCTAAACTTTCTTAGAATTTGGATGACAAATGATGATAATGTTTTTAACTTTTATACATACCGGTATGGTGCGCGGCGAAGCTGAATATTCATTTCAGTTGATATCCCGTTTCAGCTGTTTTTAATCCAAATTCGGATACGGGTATCCGAATTGAGTATCCGAATTCGGATACGTATCCGAATTGTGAGTTCTGCCGAACTGATCTTAACTAAGAGAAATTTAAGAGACCTTCACCCTTTTTATTCTGTCCCCACCCTTATTCATTCATTCACCTTTTTAGTGAAAAATGACAACCCCTAGCCCACCATTTTACCAATGTTCAGAATTTCAAAGTATCTTTAAAAAGGGTAAATGCAAAGTATGCAGGACTATTTTTGGTTTTTGTTCTTGATATTTTTCCCTCCCTGCAGATATGGGATCGCGACTATTATAATCTTATCCGGTATTCAAAGTGATCTATTGCTCATAGATATTTGTTAGACAACTATGAAATTGGTCATTTCAACCTGGCATGCTTGACAGTATTTTGCCTATTTCCCCCCAGTGCTCACGTGACACCCACGCATGTAAAAAATTGAAAAACTGCCGTACCCCATCCCTACTACCTTACCCCTCCGTCATCATATCGCTTATCAGTTGGAAATTCATATAGTTACCCAAAACAATGGAAGTTTTTATGTGATTTTTATTGTGTTTACATCACATTCAGTGAAATGTTTATGAGATATAGTAAAACAAATACAACATGGTGTATTGAAAATTCCTTATCCCTCATTGTTGGATGTGTGTGTAATTACTTCCCGACGCAAAGTCACACGCATCCAACACCTGATCAGTAATTTTCACCACTTCCCTCTATACCATGTTGTATTTGTATACTAGTATTTGGCCATTTCTATTATATATGTTGCAATGAAACTCAGGCCTGGAAAAAATGTAAATTTCCCGGTAACCAATACCTGAGATTTCCTGCATTGATCGGCATTGAAAGCTTACAAATTTCCTGTGAACGTACTGAATTTCCTGACGGCCAGATGGCCAAGTTACCCAGTTTTTCCAGGCCTGATGAAAATATTCTTTGAGATAAATAAAATATGTAAACTTTTGTTTGCCTCAGCATCCACACATAGATGGTCATGATAGAAGTTTCAATTATATTCCTTTTGCTATATTTTTTCAGACTGACAATGACTACTTCATGAGAAGCGGTGATAATATTAGTTTCTTCTTTGAGGAAGGCGCCTTAGATGAAAAAGGTATGTTTAGGCGTAGAACAGAGGCGTAGAAAAATGGTTATTGTGTGAATTTTAAAAATTACACAGCCTTTTTTATCAGATAGCCACAAATCAGATTCACCAAGAATACTAAATGAACTGAAGCCTTATTATTTATTTTATGATGCTTTGATACCATCTGGCCATGAGATATAGCTTGTGGTTTTAATTCTTAAACGCATGCCTGCTACAGTAGCGTGTTAACAATGGTCTCTGACATTGTTAACAATGATCTCTGACATCAGCGTACATTTTCAAGTCATGGTGTGCATGTTATGCAAGTTGAGTAAGCATCCAGGAATCATATTTAGACAATAATAACTGTGCACCATCTTTTTTGAGGTCATTGTTTAAAATCGGAGGTGTTTGTTTTGGGCCGAGGTACTTTTCTGAGGGAGAGTAGCTCCCGAAGAAACAATCACCTCCGATTTTAAACAATGACCGAATTAAAAGATGGTGGAAAGTTATTATTGTCATTAATAACCGCTCTTTCGACATTTTAATGCCTTTTATGTGTAATTTTATGAAGAAATACTTTATTAAACTTATTTCTTACGTCAAGGTCTACTTATCCCTATCCAGGCATACGATCATCGCGTAATATGATAAACGCGCATGTGTGTGTAGTGGATACGCGCGCTTGATTGGCGTTAACGCATTCAGCACTAATGACATCACATACGCGGGTCATTATAAGAAGTCATTGGAAGTCATTGTTACCTGATAATGACCACGCAGTTGTTTGCGTAAAAGTAGAAATAATCTTAAGAGATTGGATCGCGCTATTACGCAGGTTATTAATTAGCATTCATACACTCTGCATGTCATCTTGCCAATCAGAATGCAAAAATATAAAGTATGCGGAGTGGATTGACAATCCACAAAGCACTCTGCATGTTGCGTTCTGCTTTGCGTGGTGGGCGTTTAGTGGTTGTGAATTTAACATTGTTTTTGTCTGGTGATGATTTATTTAGTTTAGTAAAATTTTGGATTTTGATGGCCATATAAAAGCCTAAGTTTTTCACATGCAAAGTCATTTTTCTCTATGAATTAGGTTAATAGATTTACATCCATTATGCTTAAAAAATGAGAAAAAAATTGATGCACTTGCGGTAAGTTTTATTAACCAACCAATTCATGAGGCCTGTATCCAATACACTCTGCCCCTATGGGCATCATGAATTGGATGGTTAATAAAACTTTTAATATACACTAGATGAAATAGAGATCACTGCGTATTTGCTACAAATTAAATCTAACAACAATAGTAAACCATATATTTACAATACCTTACAATCATCTTTATTTACAAATGTTTTGTTATAAGTGTTCACTTCACTTGTAGCCTAGCCAATCAGAAGCCAAGAAAATTTAAGAATTGAAATTTGAGCCTCGTGTGATGGACGTATCCAAATTCACTGTGCATGCTTTGTTTTAACCCAACCACAATAAAATTAAATTTCAACTTATCAAGCAATCCACTAAGTCTCATCAAACACAATTTCATCATATCAAAGAAAGTCATATCTGCAATAGTTGCCATTTTACATAAATTTGAATTGCATACTGCATAATATCCAATCTTAGGTCAGTGGCTCCCCTAGAACCATTACAAGAGCCATATAAATAATTATGTTTGGTAGAGTAGACACTGCCTTTAGTTTTGACAGAGCACTGATTGCCTACTCTTTTTTGCATATTCTTCTGGGGAAAAAGAAAGTTATTTTGCAAATATAAATCTGGAGTACTTACACTGGATTCTTGTTAGAACAAAATCTTATTTATAAATAGAATTGAAAACGTGTAATAAATATGACATTGATCACAAAAATTAAAAATGCATAAATTTCATCCACTTTTGCAGTTGATTAAACAATTTCAGAACTGGATGAAATTTATGTAAAAACATCAATGGTTACATAGTCAGATCTGTGTTTTCTTTCAAATGTTTATCTCATATAGGTGAACTAAAGGTAGACAAGCACAGATCTCTCAACAAGATTGGCCATGCACTCCATGAGCTGGATCCAGAGTTTAAGAGAGTAACCTACAAGAAAAAGATCCATGTAAGTATTATCTTAATCAAAATATAGATAATAGAATCGTTTGAGCCGTGGACAGTCATGATGCACAGACCTCTCAACCAGATTGGCTACATGCTACTTGAGCTGGGTTTAGGGTTTAACTGCAAGAAAAAAGATCTGTGTATATGTTGTATCAATCTGAACATAGATAATAGAGTTTTGTTGGACAGTTATCTACCGATCTCTCAACAAGATTGGCAACACACGCTATGAGCTGGATTCAGAGTTTAAGAGAGTCACTTACGAGAAAAATATCCATGTAAGTGATCTCAATCAAAATATAGTTAATGGGATACATGTGCAAGGCTACATTTAAACAGGTTATCACATACGAGGGGGTATCAACAAGTTTTAAAATTTACCCAGAAGAGATTGAGCTATATCAATGAAATTTTATCAGAATAATCACTGGTCTTTATGTACGTTATGGTGCAGAAATTGTCACATACTCTCTTTACAGGTGGTGATTGATGTCATCTACCTACCCACTTAAACATATGCTACATGGAGGAAATTTAGATTACCAGCGTAATTCTAGGTCGGTGTATATGAACGGTTACGGGACCCAGTAAATCTTATTGGCACCACCAAAGTTTAGTTGTTTGATACCATAGTAACGGGTAGGGTTTCCAATATCCATTGATACCAAAATTATGGAAATCCGTCCATGAATGACTTCACAATGGTGTAATAAAACATGGCTGACCTGAAAATGTTGAATTCCATTGAAATATAAAATCAGATTTTTTTTCAATAGAGAGGATCTCTACAATAACATAATGTAGAGAGTTCAAAGTAGGAGAAATGTGTTACTATGCACATTGACTATGCAAAGATGCCTGAAGTATTTCATTATGAAATTTCGTTCCTGGCGCCATTTCTTCAAGGTAAAGTTTAAAACATTTTCGTACCCCTCGTATAAGCCCGGATTCATGCTCTTAGTCAGATAACCTGAGCTTGTTTTGGAAAAAATCCTCGAGGCCCTAACGTATAATAATAGATTTGCATTGAGAACTGATTCTCCTTCGGTTGCACTGGTGCTTCACATGGAATGTAATCTTTGCCTTTTGTTCACCTTTAATTCATATTAATATGGTAAAGAATGAAAGGGAGGATAGATTTACGACCATCTTGAGTGACACTCATAATCCTGCTTTAATTCTTGGGATTCAGCACAGTCAAATATCTTGCTTGTACCTATTGTTATTTTTTTTCAAATGTTTGTATGCCTTAAAAGCTGCTAACTCTGAGGAAACTTTGATACCAAGACTACCATATTGTTCCTTTTAATCGCCCACTGGGAGTTGCATTTTACGCAAGGAGCAATTATTAGGAACCAATTGATAACTTGCATAGGAATAAAGCAAAAAAAATCCCTCTGTCTCAGCTTACTTAAGGTCAAAACCCTAAGTGCTATGGATTTTTTTTAGTAAAAAAGGGCTACGCGGATGCGGAAATACCCCCTAGTTTTTTTTATTGCATTTTTCTGCCACTATTTTTTTTTCGCGGCTGTTTATTTAA